>BHFT01035721.1:0-40361 GCA_004320025.1 Laticauda laticaudata
TTCCTAAGAGGTCTGTAAGGGGCGTGCATAAGCGCACCATTGTGCCTACCGTCCCTGTCCTATTGTCCCCATTTATTCGTACCTATTTCCAGCGGTGGGATTCAAATAATTTAACAACCGGTTCTCCGCCTTCATGATTTCTTCCAACAACCAGTTCACCAAGCTGCTCAGAAAGTTAACAACCTGTTCTCCCAAACTGGTGTGAATTGGTTGAATCCCATCACTGCCTATTTCCTGTATTCTTACTCATGTTTATACTTTTACCTATTATCTTGTAAGTGATTGACAAATCAAACAAATCAAATATAAAATAAAAGAAGGAAGGCAAGAAGGTAGGAAGGAAGGAAGGGGGAAGGAAGCAGAACAGGGAAGTGGAAGAAGGAGGGAAGGAAGGATAGAAAAGAATGGAGGGAGGAGAGAAAGGAAGGGAGAGAACATCCATTCCTAAGAGGTGTGTAAGGGGTGTGCATAAGTGCACCATTGTGCCTATCATCCCTGTCCTATTGTCCCCATTTATTCATACCTATTTTCTGTATTCTTACTCATGTTTATACTTTTACCTATTATCTTGTAAGTGATTGACAAATCAAATAAATCAAATTAAAAATTAAACTAGGAAGGAAAGAAGGAAGGAAGGAAGGAAGGAAGGAGGAAAGGACAGATAGAAAAGAATGAAGGGAGGAGAGAAAGGAAGGGAGAGAATACCCATTCCTAAGGAGTCTGTAAGGGACGTGCATAAGTGCACCATAGTGCCTACTGTCCCTGTCCTATTGTCCCCAACTATTAGTTCCTATTTCTTATATTTAAACTTATATTTATTCTTATTTCTATTGTATTGTAAACTTTTGACAAAATAAATAAATAAATCAGGGTAAATACCAGCACCAGAGGTTTTTTTAGCTCTATGTTCAGGAGCAAAGCTGTTTTCCATCCCTCTCAACATTTGACAGCTTAGTTCCCTTGTTGTTTCTCAAAAAAAGATCTCTCCTTAAAGAAAGGATGTGAAGAAAGGAGAGATGGAGTAAGACAAAGGGAAAGAGAATGTGGAAAGGCAATTAAGTTTGGAACAGCAAATGGATTTGCCGAAATCGAAATATTTTCCAATCAATTGTTTTAGGGGGGGTGTCAGACAATAAGAGCACCTGGGCTCCAGGTTTAAAAATGTGAATGCTCTTGAGTCTTCATCTCTGTCTCCCTTGTATTATTTGGGTCTGCAAAACCCAGAAATAAGCTGCATTGATTTTCATTCAAGTTGTCAAAGCAGCTTTCCCTCGCCTATCGTATTACATTCACAACATTTGTGGGTGATAAATTCCAGATCACACCCCCCCAACAAAAGAAAGAAAGATGGGAATCGAAGAGGAAAAATTCTGCCTGCACAGCCACTCACCCATTCCTATATTCAGAAAGAAACTCCAACTTTGCCTGAATTCAACCTGGAGCTAAAGAGAAACTTCCCGATGGGGAGAATAACAGAATAACAGAATTGGAAGGGGCCTTGGAGGTCTTCTAGTCCAGCCCCCTGCTCAAGCAGGAGACTGTATGTCCGTGACGGCAAACCTTTGGCAGAACCATTTGTGCTGGCACGCGAGCCGCAGGCAAACTTGCCTCATTGCACATGTGTGCACCTCAAAGATGATTTTCGGTCTGTTTGGGGCCTTTTTTGGCCTCCCAAAGGCTTGAGGCCGAAAAATAGGCCCGTTTCATCACTTCCTGTATTTCTGGAAATACTGGAAGTGACAAAATGGGCCCATTTTTTGGCCTGCAAAGCCTGCAGGGATGGTAGATCTTGGTAGATCCTTCCCTCCCCTGCCATTGGTCTTACCTTCCAATGGCTGTACTCAAGGTAAGGTTTGCACTTGACCAAAGGGTGCGGGCAGCCTTGTGTTCCCGCACAGCCTGGATTAATTGCTTTGGGGGAGGGACATTTCTCTGCGGACCACCAAATTTTTCTCGCAGACCACCAGTGGTCCCCAGCCCACTGGTTGGTGACTCCTGGACTAGAAGACTACCGAGATCTCTTCCAGCCCTTCTATTGTATGCCTTCCTGTGCCCCAGTGTGGAGCACTTCAGCAAGTCTATGAATTAAGAAAAAGATGTAAGCATTTAAATCACAATTTCCCTCTTGTTATAAGTTTGCCGACAGTCCATTTTTGCATTTTGGAATTAACGAGGAGGAACAGATGGAGGCTGCTGTCAATGAGTCTATTAAAATAATATTTGTGCCTCTTCTATTGTTTTGTGAGCTCTTTGTCGTTCGGGTTGGCTAATGAGCATCATTCCACCTGATTCTGGTCATACAATTTTTATTTACCAGGAAAACAACAACAACAACAAAAACCCTTATCATCTCAGCGTTACAAGGTGAGGGAAAGAATGAGAAGTTGTGAAATCCATAAAACCCCTTTCCAATGAAAGGGCTGTGCAAGATATTTCAGTTTGTTACAAGATCGTGTTTTTATCTCACCGGGTTGACAATCAGCGCCCCTGGGAACAAATATGCACCCATTTATCCTCTAAATAGAAATTCCCTCCCTTAAAAAAAAAAAGAATTCCTCACCTGCTTTTATGATGGACCTTGTCAACCATCAATTTTTCATGCAGTCAATTGTATCACTCTGATTCNTAAGAGGTTTTTTTTTTTTTACTTCTCTAAGACAGAAAGAAGGAATTGGAAATGGAAACACTTCCAATTTCCTGGTGGTTTCCCCATTGATTTTACTTGTGGGAAAGCGGAAGGGAGCACAGAAAATCAAGACATAAAATGGACAGAATATTTTGATATTTACCTATGAGGAGGAGGACTTTATTACCCAGGTGTTAAGGAATAGATTCAAGAGCTGTGTTGGGTGTCAAGTTTCAAAGCATCCTTGTATCCTAAAAATTAGAAGAGGGAAGAGGTCTCTAGGTGAGCTAAGTTGAATAATACATTTGAATTGAATTCATCTCACAGGGATTTTATTTCCCCTTCTTCCTAGTTGCTCTCCTTCCATTCAGTTTAGGGACATACCTTTAATCTATATGGTTTTGCTTTGACTGCATGATTATGGATGGGTGCTTGTTTATTATGCTTCAAGAATAAACATTTTATTTTATTTTGAAAAGATATCTATAACCAGTTGAATGTTTTATTGCTTTGAGGAGGAGGAAGAGGAGGAGCAGGAGAGGAGGTGGAGGAGGAGGAGAAAGAGGAGGAGCAGGAGAAAGAGAAGAAGCAGGAGAAAGAGGAGGAGGAGAAAGAGGAGGAGCAGGAGCAGGGGGTGAGGAGGAAGAGAGGGGAAGGAGGAGGAGGGGGAAAGAAAGGTAAGGGGAGAGGAAGGAAGAGGAGGAGGAAGACAACTCACCTAGCTGCTTTCCTGCCTAAGGTTGAACTAGAACTCACACCCTTGACCACTACACAAACTGGTCCTCAAGCCCCCCCCCCCCCCCCCNATTTTCCCCCCCCCCCCCAAAAAAAAAGCCATTGAAACAATTTGTAACAATGCTCCTACTCCACATGGAAAGTTCCTAGAACTATTGGACTCGATGCAAGGATGTTGAGATAAGACTACATGTCTTGAGGATACTCCATAGCCCCACTTGGTCTTTGCTGCATTATGTATGGGAATAAATAGAACGACCAGGACAATAATTACATCTGACCTTGTTTGATCTGAACTGAAACTACACTGGAGGCAATATGATTACTGTCACTCCAAGAGGCAGGAGCTAACTGTCCTTGACAAGCAGCTAATAATAGTTGAGGGAACATACTATTGAGAGCTGAAAACCTCTCATATTCTTGAAACGAGATGATATCAAGAGGCCAGAGTCATGAAGATACCTTGGAGGTCCAACTATGAAAACAGATGGAGCCTCCACAAGTCCAGGAGGGAAGCTCTGGCATTGTATAACCATTCTCACAGTCAGGAAATCCTTCCTTTCTTCAAATTTGGTTGTATCTCTGCAAATTTCCCCTACATCCATAGGATCATAGAATATCAGAGTTGGAGGTCTTATATTCCAGCCCCATGCTCAAGCAAGAGACCCCATATAATTCAAGAGAAATGGAGGTCCAATCTCTTCTTGAAAACCTCCAGTGATGGAACTTCCATAATTTCCGGAGGAAAGCCGTTCCACTGATTAATTGTTCTCACTGTCAAGAAATTAATTCTAGGTTGGATCTCTCTTTGATAATCCGACATCCTTTTATTCTTCATAATGGAATAATAAGAGTTGGAAGAGACCTTGAAGATCTTCTAATCTCCTTGCTTGAAGAGAAGACTTATACCATTCCAGACAACTGGTTGTCCAGTCTTTTCTTGAAAACCTCCAGTGATGGCGTATCCACAACTTCTGGAAGGAAGCCATTCATATTAACTGAATTGGAAGGGACTTTAGAGCTCTTCTAGTCCAACTCTATACTCAAGAACAAGATCTATACTATTCTGGATAAATGATTGTCCAGTATCTTCTTGAAAACTTCCAGTGATGGACCACCCAGAACTTCTGGAGGAAAGCTCTTCCATTAGTTGATTGTTCTGTGTTAGAAAATTTTTCCTTAGTTCTAGTTTGGCTCAAGGTTGATTCTAGCCTGAAATAGTTTGACATCCCCCTCTTCCACGTGGCAGCTCCTCAAATGTTCTGTTTATTCTCAAATATTCTGCCCTCTTCCTCATCGTCATCTGCATTCATCCTTATCCCACCCTAGGGATGAAGTTGCTTGAAGAATTTCCCAGCAGTGGCTTCAGATCCCAAGCTCTCATAAGAAAGTGTAATAAAAAAAAAGTGAGATTCCTACTGAAGAGAATGTGCAGGAATGAATAGGTTAACACTTGCAATTAAAGAGAAGGAACAAACTGAATATTATATGATATGGGAATTATTCTATTGATGGTTAGAGAATAAATATGAAAGTTAGAAACAAAAGAAGATGAGTGAACTATAGAAAATACGTTAACAGAATTAAATAAGTGAAGATGAGGATTGTTATAGTAATTAGATATATTACTTATATTAAGAGTAGAGAATTGACACTAATGTAAAGAATATGGCTGTAAACTTTAATTGTTGTCGCATAAAATATTTGTTCCCAGATGACACACTGTTTAATGGATGATGGATTGTTTGTATTAAAAATAAAATTAAAAATTAAAAAAAGTAAGTGTAATAAAAGAAAATAAAACAATTTCCCAGCATGGTTCTTTGGGCTGAAGAGCTGAGAAAGAGGGTTTTTTGCTCATCAGCTAGAGGACAGAGGTGATTTTAAAATGAAGTTCAGTAATCTTCTCCCAGCATATCATTCTTCCCAGAGCAGGGGAGGGAGAGTGGGAAAGAGATTAGATCTATTCAGGACTTCCTCTCTCTGCCTGAAAGACAGACCTAGGCATGATAGCTTTGATTCATATCAGCCCAAAAATGATGCAATGCACCATCTCAAGGTAAAGAGAGGACGTGATTGGACTGACCAAGACAACTTACATCCCATCACAATACTTTTATTACATTTTTACAAAGGATACAGGTTAAAAAAAAACAAGACAAACTAACCATCACGGGGAAAAAAGAGAGTTAAAAGAGAATAGGATTAAGAGAGTGGAGAGATATGAAGGAAAAGAAAGGAAAACAAATTGTCATGCCCCTGTTGGAGTCTGAATCCAAGGAGGAAGATGAACAGCCGACAGGGAGCGGGAGCGTGGCTCCGTTGGCTGTGGAGGAAACTGGGGTAGGGCAAAGTCCGGCTGGGCAGATCAGGAGGGGTAGGAGGAGAGTTAGAACAAGGGAGAGGGAGTTCAGAGGAAGACCCAGGCCCATCCCCTCTTCATCCTTGGATACGCAGGGAGGAATGGAGAAGGGAGCAATATGGGTTGCATGGCTTACGGGAGAGGAAAGGGCCCTGATTCCCTTCATTAGCCACAGCTGGGAAGAGAGTTGAAAAGAGATGCATGCTGAGTGCAGCAGTTGTTGGGAACAAACGTAAGTTTATCTTGTGTGTACTTTGGTTATCTGCATTCCTGGCATCCTCCCTACCGGGTTGAATTACTACCGTTTCTGGAATTTCTTCTCCTGCCCTGCTGGACGAATTACACAATCTTGCCTTGATTGGACTTATAGTTCTAGTTTTTATTGACCACGTTTTGAACTTGATTCTCTGCAGCCAAAGGCTGTTCCTGGGAGAGTTTTTCTCCAGCCAGAAGGTAACTAGGACATTGGGGGCAAAGTTGGAGCTTATCTGACTGTGTTGCTTTTGTGCCATGCCTCTTTGGGTCATCACACACACACACACACACACACATTCAAATAATGAATTCTAACTTCTTCCAATACAATAAAGAGAAACTTATAGTCAATTCTTGATCCCCGTGGCTGACTCAGATTGGATCTTACAACATTATCCTGGGATACATACATTTGCCTTTATTCGTGATTAATGAATCTTGGGGATTTTCAGTCTGGCTTGCCTCCAGATAGTATGGATGCTTCATCACTGGAGGTTTTCAAGAAGAAAGTAGACAGATGTTTGTCCAGAATGCTAAAGGGTCTTTTGCTTGAGCAGAGGGTTGGACTAGAAAACTCCCAAGGTCCATAACTCTGTTATTCAGTATTCAGATGCTTCACCCCACTTTCCCCTGTCTTGCAACAGCCTTATACAACAATGTGTTTTTGCCACCAATGGAGTTTGATGTGTCAATGGCTCCAGCAAGCAGAACTAATCGGAACAGATGAGGTGCTGTTTTCATTCGTGAAACTCAGCTTGCTCTTCAGGACAATTAGGCCGAAGGCAATCTCAGGAGATAAAAAATCTGTTCAGGAGAGGAGGTGGTGGATGTTGGGATCAGAGGACTGAAATAATACCACTCTATAAGGCCTCAGTAAGACCACACCTGGAATACTGTCTCCAGTATTGGTCACCACATAAAAAGAAGTTGAGACTCTAGAAAAAGTGCAGAGAAGAACAACTAGGATGATTAGGGGATTGGAGGCTAAAACATATGAAGAATGGTTGCAGGAACTGGGCCTGGCTAGTTTAATGAAGAGAAGGACCAGGGTAGACAGAATAGCAGTGTTGCAATATTTGAAGGGCTGCCAAAGAGAGGAGGAGGGGGTCAAGCTATTCTCCAAAGCACCCAAAGGCCAGACAAGGAACAATGGATGGAAACTGATCAAGGACAGATTCAACCTGGAAATAAGGAGGAATTTTCTGACAGTGAGAACAATCAACCCCTGGAACAGAAGTTGCCTTCAGAAGTTGTGGGAGCTTCATCACTGGAGGCTTTCAAGAAGAGACTGGACTGCCATTTGTCAGAAATGGCGTAGGGTCTCCTGCTTGGGTGAGTGAGGGGTTGGACTAGATGACCTGCAAGGTCCCTTCCAACTCTGTTAATCTGTATCTGAAATCAGGGAATTTCTGGCAGCAGAACTGAGGAGAAATTTCCTGACAGTGAGAACAATGAATCAGTGCCTCCAGAAATTATGAATGCGCCAACAGTGGAAGTTTTTTAAGAAGAGACTGGCCAACCATTTGTCTGGAATGATACGGAGTATCCTGCTTGAGCCAGGAGGTTGGATTACAAGACACCCAACAGGTCCCCTTCCAACTCTTATTATTCTAGGTTGTAACTTCAGCCACCAAGAGAAAGGCAGCTGCTCTTCCTTTGCTGCGATAACATTTGTGCCAGTTGAGGAAGCCTTGGCAAATATTGCCTTTAATCCAAATTGTCTTTCTGCTCACAGCCTAGTCTAAATATTCTAATCGCTGTCATTTCCTTCAGGGGAACAACTTCGCAACAACTTAATCTCGGGAACATCGCCTGTTTGTCATTCAGTTATTCTACATCTCATTTCTTGTGGGCTGCAGCATCCCATCTCTGCAATATGTTAATCATCAAACAAATAAATAGAGAACACCAGCAAGTCAGCTACACCAGGAACATTGATTTCATATAATGCACCATTTATTTTCAATTATCGTGGCGCTTTCTGCTCCTTCTCCTGTGCTTCCTCTCTGCCTTGCCTCGCCTTTCCTTCCAATACCCTCGCCAGCTTGGTGCCAGAAACTTTGCACAATTATACAACCAACTTCTGCTGCAGAAGATCTCTAGGGATAACAGGCACTTCTGTGATGACCCAAAGGGGCATGGTACAAAGAAACACAGTCAGATAATCAGTAAGAGTCCCTTTATTATCTCCAACTTTGCCACCAATGTCCAGGTTACCTTCGGGCTGGAGAAAAAACTCTCCCAGGAACAGCCTTTGGCTGCAGAAAATTCAGTCCAAAACAGGGTAAACACAAACTGTAACTTAAAATCCAAGCAAGCCAAACTGAAGTAATTAGTTTGGCAAGGCAGGAGCAAGAATTTCAGACTTGAAAGCACAGCAAAACTCACACTGTTGGGAAGACGCCAGGAACACGGATAAGCCACGACAATACAAGATAAAGTCATGTTTGCTCCCAACAGCCTGCTGCACACAGCTTGCCTTTTTTATCAATGGTTCCCAGCTGTGGTTAATGAAGAGAATCAGGGCCCTTTCCTCCCCCGTAAGCCATGCAACCCACATTGCTCTCTTCTCCATTCCTCCCTGCATGCCCTAGGATGAAGAAGGGGAGGGCCTGGGTCTTCCTCTGAACTCCCTCTCCCTTGTTTTACCTCTCCCCTGCTCTGCCAGTCAGACTTTGACCTACCCCAGTTTCCTCCACAGCCAACGGAGCCACACTCCGACTCCCTGTCAGTTGTTCTGCTTCCTCCTCAGATTCAGATTCCAACAGGGGCATGTCACCTTCTTTTTAAAAAAAAATATTTATACATTTTTCTTTAACATATTTGCTGGGCTTTATCAGCATCTTTAAGGCTTTCTGTGTCCCTGCCTTCATCTATCTTCCATGCCTGTGATTGTCCTGCAATACTTTCGTCAATGTCATGGGCAGGAATTCTTTTTTCACTTTGCAAGGTGGAATTGGCTAAAAAAAAAACCAGCTGCTTTCCTGTTGGCTTCTGCCTAGCAGTTGGCTTATCTATCTATCTATCTATCTATCTATCTATCTATCTATCTATCTATCTATCTATCTATCTATCTATCTATCTATCTATCTATCTATCTATCTATCTACCTATCTATCTTCGCTTTTAAAATTATTGTTTTGTATTCCATGCCTCTTACAATGGTCTATAACTGTAACAATAAAGATTGAACTGACAGACGTTTTGTTGTTTCTAAAGAACTGGTGTGAAGAGCTTTTGTGCTGTTGTTCTTTGAAATCACCTGTGTTATTATCTTGAGTTTACAAGACCTGAAAAAGGGGCACAGATGGCAAACGGTTTGGGGCAGACCCAGCAGAAGAGGTTCACAAGCCTCTCAGAAGTAGGTTTTGTCATAACTAATTATTTCTTCTTAATTGTCAGGGAAAGCCTGGACTAATGAAACACAGCTGCACAGTAACGTTTAGTTTTGCAAAGAAAAAAAAAACTTTGGAACTGAATGTTTCGCCCTTTTCTTTCATAAACCACAGGCCATTAATTATCTAAATACAGGCCCCTCCAAGCTGGCTGAATGAAGATTAATTAGTTTTTGAAATAATCATTACGTTGATGCTGGGGAAAAAATGTGGTCTGGACTTTGGAATAATGGCTAAAAATTAGCCCCCTTGTTATTATTATTATTATTTGTAGAAGTCCAGATGAAATTTGTCTCTGTTGCATTGGCAGAGAAAGGCCATTAATCAGCCAGGCAGATGGTCCTTCCTGAAGTCAGAAACGTAGGGGAGAGCATGACAAAATTTTGATTTTGAAAAAAAGCAGTGGATTCTTCAACTTGGACACGGTCCAGATTTGATGCCTGAAAGTCTGTAAAGCGTAAAGCCTGACATGCAGACGTCAAATTTTAAAAGGGACAGAGGAAGTCTCTGAACTTAGAGTGGAATTGAAGGAGGGATCATAGAACTGAAGGGCTGGAAGAGACCTTGGAGGTCTTCTAGTCCAACCCCCTGCTCAAGCAGGAGACACAAGACACAAGAGGAAATATCACACACACCCCAAAGCAATTAATCCAGGCTGCGCGGGACCACAAGGCTGCACCACCCACATGGCCCGTGGGAACACAAGGCTTGCATTGAGAACAACACAAGGTAGTCAGGGGAAGGGGGAAAGGGCGGAGGGGGAAACTTATCCTACTCGTCCCATGCGCCTGGCCTGGCCACCGAGCTGCTTCTTTCCGCTTCTTTCTTGTTCTGCTTTTGACTGCACGCAAGGAAAGCAGCAAAAGTCTTTCTTTCTCTTCCCCAAACTCCACTAGAAATGAGTCTTGGGATCCTGCAAGGCCTCCTGCTTCAAGAGGCTGCGCCAGTGTGACAAGTCTCATAAAGACTCATTTCTGACAGAGTTTAGGGAAGAGAAAGAAAGACTTCTGCTGCTTCTGCTGCTTTCCTTGCATGAAGCCAAAAGTCTCTCTCTCTCTCCCNAGAAAGACTTCTGCTGCTTCTGCTGCTTTCCTTGCATGAAGCCAAAAGTCTCTCTCTCTCTCCCCCTGAGAACAGAGTTGGAGACGGTATCCTGTGATCCCAAATAAAGAATGATCGATCGGTAGGAAACTGGGGTGGGGAATTTTCCTGCAGAATTTTGAGGGATTTTCCTAGGGTCTCCGGTTTGCGGGATTTAAAATTATGAGTCTTTTGGTACCTGAGGTCCAAAAGGTTAGCGACCCCTGCCCTAGACCATTTCAGACAATTGGTTATCCAAAGTCTTCTTTAAAAACCTGACTGGAGGCAACCAGTCATTCCACTGGTTAATTGTCCTCACAATTTCCAAACCATTCAGTATATCAAGAAATAAAATTGCAAGACTTTCTTGCCTTGGCCTTCAGCGGGTTGCTTAAGACGGAGATTTTCGCCCTCTTTTGAAGGTTGTGCCAAAACAATTCAACAGTATTGGAAAGGAATCCATTAAAAAAAAAGCCAACAACCCAAAACATTCCAAAAATAAACCTGGAACTGCAACCACCTATTAGGCATCATTCCAGAAAATGTAAAGGAAAAATAGCCTAATTGGCAACAGGAATGAATCGAGCACGTTTCAAAAGAGAAATCTTGGCCATGATATCAGACTTGAGAGATTAAATGTGGGAATACGCTGCCAGGGCGAAATTGTCAGCATAGATCAGTATTTCTCAATGTTGGCGGTTTGAAGATGGATGGAGTTCAACTCCCAGAATTCCCCAGCTGGCAGGCATATATCATCTATATATCTATATATCTATCTATCTATCTATCTATCTATATATATATAGTATTCAACTTTGTTCGGGTATTTTCCCACGTGATCATAGTTGTGCTTTTAAAGTTGTCGCAACGTTTCGGCAGAATCTCATCTGCCATCGTCAGGCTTCTGTGGCAGATGAGATTCTGCCAAAACGTTGCTACAACTTTAAAAGCACAACTATAATGATGTGGGAAAATACTCAAACAAAGCTGAATACCATACATATAAGTACCCGTGAAAACTTAAGATATATATATATATTACAAAGAACTCAAGGTGGCACAAAGAACCAAAGATGGGATGGGTGGAGAGAGGACTCCCAGCTGGTTTTCATGCCTAAAATGGGATTAGAACTCACCGTCTTCTGGTGGTTGACCCAAAGTCTCCCAGTTGGCTTTCACGCCTGAGGTGGAACTAGAATTCACCATCTCCTGGTGGTTGACCCATTAACACCCCATTGGCTTTCATGCCTTAAGATGGGACTAGAACTCTTGGGTTTTAGGCCAGCCCTTTGACCACTGCACAAAACTGGCTCTGTGTTGGAACAATCCAGAAGATAAAAACTGGGCAACTGTTGCCTTTAGGAAACAAGCTAGAATATTAATCGTGTAACGTTCTGCTCTCAAAGAGATCCAGCTAAGCTCTTTTATCCCTATTTCCCTTCCTGCAAAGTATCATGTTGTCTTTTGGTAACTTTTAATTTTTGGTTTAATGATCTTATAAGCATTGCAGGTCAGCCTCCTTCCTACTTCAAATTCTAAATCTGCGGTGTGATACCTGAAAAGAAAATAGGCTTTTGATGGCTCCATTGCCATTTTTGTCTCTTCTCATTCAGATAAGCAGAGAGCCTTCGGGGAAAAAAATTGCATTCTGCTTTTATTAAACACAAAACTCCTCAACGGAGCCCAGATGGGTGTAAAACAGTGATAAGGGAATCAACTCTTTCAGTACATCTATATTTTATGAAACTCGGCTTGATAGGGCGATCATATCTCGGTGTGAGGTATCAACCAACTGGTTTCTGTAAACTGTAACTTGAATCAAAGCCAGTTTAGCAGGAAAGGAAATAATGAGATCTTCTTGCAGTTAACTAGACTGCCTGCAGAAAGAGAGATCTAAAAAATTGCTATAGCGTAGAATTTTGCCTGGTTTCACAAAATTTTTGTTTACTATCTGAATTAAGTCCCAGAAAATGTCAAGGTGTGACCAATTGACAAAAAAAGTTTTAAAACTTCATTGTCAATCAAAGTCGCAGACCACAGGTTAAAATGTGTTTCAACCAGTGTTACATGCCAACCCAACCGGTATTGTTAGCTTAGTTGCACTGCATGATTCCCAAGTAAATTAGTTGAGGTGAAATTAACTTGCCCTGATTAACGTATTGTGCAAAAGACCAGGACTTAGGACTCAGTTGCTTCTTGGGCATCCCTCTGCAGTTCTTTAAAGCAGCTGTATCTTATTTTTACGGAGTCGGGAAACTGCTCACCATAGCAATCGGACAATCGTGGATGGAGACATGACTACTTTAAAGAGTTGCATCCTTGTGTCTCAAATTACCTTTAGACAAATGGAATCCAAACTACAGCCTGCAATCACAAAATAAATAAATAATAAATAAAAATGTATTACTATTCTTCTAATCTTTCCTATTTCCTAATTTTCTTATGACTATAACCTTGTTGCTTATATCTTTCGATGTATATCATTTTACTTAGCATCTTAGTACGGTTGACATTGATTGCTTATTTAGTATCCTATGACTATCACTAAATGTGGTATCTTGATCATGATTTTTCACTGGTTTCCTGTATGCACAGTGAGAGCTTTTGCACCAGAGACAAATTCCTTGCGTGTCCAATAAACACTTGGCCGATAAAAAGAATTCTATTCTGCATGAAACACCTCAAAAATAATGATGGAACAGCAATAGAAGAATCCAGAATAAAGTACATGGTAAAAACATTATTCCTGGGTAGGGAAATTTTGCTGTTAATTTCCTCACGCCTCCCAGCTGGAAATATTACATATACACACAGGTAGTTTTTGATGTACTACCTTTCACTGAGCAAGTGTTCAATGTTACAGTGGCATGGAAAAATGTGACATATGACCAGTCCTCACCCTTATGACTATGGCAGCATCCCCACAGTCACATGATCAAAATTCAGGTGCTTGATATTTATGACAATTGCAGACCACGTGATCCACCATTTGCAACCCTACCAGCCGGTATCCAACTTGCAAAATCAGTGGAGAATCTGGCTCCACTGACCGACGCTGTGATTTCCTTAACAATTGAAGTGATTTGCTATAACCATGGGAAAAAAAAGTCCAAAAAGAAAAAAAATCTGGCACAGTTCACATAACAACAATTGCCCTGCTTTGCAGTTGCAGGCATAAAGTGGAGGACATTAAAAGTTATTAAATGTAAATGTATTAAATCTTGATTAAAATTTTGATTTTAATCAAGAAGAATTTGCTTCAGAAACGCCTTCCAAAGAGGGAGGGATTTCAATGCAAACAGCCAAAAAACAGTGCCTCTGATTTCATTTACAGGCTGCCTCGATTAAAGTTCTGCCTTTCAGATCAACCGGCTTCCCTTCAGCAGCTGCCTCCTTGTTGGAAGCTAATTGAATTCCATTCGGTTACATGAAATCAAATTTTCATTTTTTTCCCTCAGTTTGACCCACTTCTTTCTTTTAATCCAATTTGCCTCCTGGCGTGCCCCTGTAAGTAAAAAACAAGTGGGAACCTTACATATCCCCTTGCCACTAACCAGCCTCTAAACAAGCTAGCATTTATCCTATGGTGGGATGCGCTAGCAAGCCTTCCTTTTAAGTTTCAGGGGATAAAAATTGACAGGCATGCCCTCTTGATTTTAATTCTTTCTTCCTGCCATCCCATTTGCTACAAGGTGGGACACGCCCTCTCCTTTTAAGCTTTCTGAAATTTATTGCCTTTGCTGAGCTCACCCAGCATTTACAGAGGTCAGCCATCAACTGAAGTACAGATTTTGTTTAAATAAAGTTTAAATTTCATGCACTGGATTTCAGGAAGCTTACAAAGAAGGTTGCTCATCAATCCCAAGTTGTACAGTAATAAAATGGGAGCAATAAAAGAATTGAAATAATGGTGGAATTGCCATATTGTACATGCTGAATTTCATCCACTGATATAGATAATTGGAGATATGAATAAATTAGGATAATTATAGATAGGTATAGGTGAGAGAGACTGAGAAAGATACAGATAGATAGATAGTGAGAGAGAGAGAGAGAGAGAGAGAGAGAGGAGAGAGAGAGAGGAGAGATAATTGGAAAGAAAGATGAATAGATAGATGTAGGATATATATATGTGTGTGTGTGGTATAGATGAGAAGAGACAGAGTAAGATATAGATAGATAGATAGATAGATAGATAGATAGATAGATAGATAGATAGATAGTAGATAGATAGATAGATAGATAATCAACAGATATATAGATGGATGGATGAAAAGATATGGATAGATGGATAGATAGATGGATAGATATTTATTTATTTTGATTTGTCAATCGCTTACAAGATAATAGGTATAAGTATATACATAGTTATGAATACATGAAATGGGTACATACAAGAAAAATAAAAGAAACAATAGGACAGGGACGGTAGGCACTTGGTGCGCTTATGCCCTCTCCGTACAGACCTCGTAGGAAAGGGGTGTGGTCAATAGTAGACAGTCTAAGGTTAAAGTTTTTGAGGTTGGGGAATAAAAGATGGATGGATGGATGGATGGATGGGTAGATGGATGGATGGTTGGTAGGTAGATATAGATAGATAATAGAGAAATGGAGAGAGATGAACAGAGATAGAAGATAGATATGAGAGACAGATGGAGATATAGATATAGATGTACATAAAGGTATGTGGGTAATATTATATGAGAGTAATATATTAAGATAAAACCATAATAAAACCACCATAAAATGGAGCCATAGAATTGCAATGGATAGATAATACAATTTGACATAATTCAGTGGATGAAATTCAGCATGTATGACAATCCCACTATTATTTTAACTCTTCCCTCCATTTCATTATGCTAGAGTTTGGGATGGACTAGCCACCAACCTTTTAAGCTCCTTGAAATTTGGCGTATGACGACTCCACCATTATTTTTATCATTTTCCTTCTGCCTTCCCATTAAATTAGATCTCAGGTGTGTTTTTTAGGAGCCCTGTAGCAAGGTTATGATTGAAAGGTTAAGACAATGTTGGCCTTTCCCATCATCCTGATGTTCACTTCAAGGGTGGGAAGAGACTCATGCTGGACCCATGTTGTTAAGCAGCTCATCCTTACCCAATTTGTACTCAATTCCAAGCCACGGTTTCTGGGGGGTGGGGAAGCGTAATCATCAATCAATGACAATTAAATTAACGGTAAAAACCATCCTGTTTTAGTAATGGCACCTTCGTCCTTGACAGACTGAAGCTCCCCCAGAAAATAATGCCTGGTATCAGTAAAGGGTAAATGTGCAATTAATCCTGTAATTGCTGTCACGATGATCAAACATTTATTCTGCAAATAAGGAGATAATTAAGACATGACATGGAGTGCTAGGGAGCTCAAGATTTCAGTCTTGGAGACTTTCTCTTTTTAGAGAATAAATATTTGCTGAATCCGGGGCTCCATTTGCCAACACACAATCATGATCTATCTATCATATCTATCAATCTATCATCAATCACTATCTATCATTATCATATCAATCTATCCATCATTATCTATCAATCAATACATCTATCATCTAGCTATCTACATTATATCTATCTCATCTAGCTATCTACAATCTATCATCTAGCTATCTACATTGTATCTATCATCTATCTACATTATATTTATCATCTAGCTATCTACGCTATATCGAGCTATCATCTAGCTACCATTATATCTAATTATCTATCTATCTATCTATCTATCTATCTATCTATCTATCTATCTATCTATCTATCTATCTATCTGTCATCTATTTCTCTTTCTCTATCATCTGCCCACCCATCCATCTATCTTCTATCATTAACTAACAATTAAATATCATTAAACTTGGCTTGTTGCAGTTTGCCAAGTGTGAAACTACATTTGGAATACAGGAGGTCCTTAACTTATGACCACAATTGAGTCCACCAAAGCAAGAGCTTTGAGTTTCACCTCATTTTATGACCTTTTTTGTCAGTCATTAAGTGAATCACTGCAATTGACAAGTGAGCAACCTGGTTGTGAAGTGAATCCAGCTTCCCCTTGGACTTGGCTGGCCAGGTTGCAAACGGGGATCATGTGACCTTGGGACCCAGCAAGTCATAAGTATGAACCAGCTGCCAATCGTCTGAATTTCGATCACACAATTATGGGGATCCTGAGCTGTTGTGGTTCACCGGTAGCCTGCTGAGGCGGCAGAATCGGATAGTGGGGAAGAACAGGGACCAGTCTGGGAGTCTGGGGAGGATTCGGACGAGGGTCCTGCGTCTGAGACAGAAATGGGGCCAGAGCCATCTGGGAGTTATGTGCTGACCCCGGAGCCT
Source organism: Laticauda laticaudata (assembly GCA_004320025.1). Classification (NCBI taxonomy): domain Eukaryota; kingdom Metazoa; phylum Chordata; class Lepidosauria; order Squamata; family Elapidae; genus Laticauda; species Laticauda laticaudata. The sequence goes on from BHFT01035721.1 coordinate 16,793, forward strand.
CCAGACTCTGACATCAGCAAGGCAGAGGAATAACAGGAGCCTGTTCCCAGTGCGCGGATGCGCAGAGCTGTCAGAAGGCAAGAGCACTTAAGACAAAAGGGGAGACTCGGGAGTAAGGCTTGGAGGAGATTGGCCCTCCCATAAGACATAAAGTGCAAAGCTAGGAAAACCTTTGCAGGAAGCAATGTCATTCGTTCTGCTCAGTTTGGATTCTGAAAGCTCCGTGGTGAATCTGTTCTGTTTGGTTTTAAGACTCATTGGGACTTTAGTCGTCGGCAGCACTTCAATAAAGACAAAGGTGCGTTCTTGTCAGCATTCTTCCGAAGAACTTTGGCAGATGTTCCTGGGACTATTTAGAACTGGTTGAAACTCATTCTGGGCTGTGAATGACAATAATTCACAGCCATAGAACTAAAATAAAAGGGCTTTGGATTTTATGTGTTTGTTGGTGTCTTAGGAAGCCTTGGTCATAACAGCAGCAAAGACACCTGCGAGGTTATCTCTTTACCTGACTCAGCCTATTGTGTGAACACACACAACCTCCATTTCTCCTTCATGTACCTCTGGAAGCAAAGGCCCTCCGAGTAAATTTGCACAAAATGGAGGCCTTTCCCATTATGTATGTAAAGCATGATTCTTCCCCTGCATTCATCTACCCTGTTATCCTGATGAGGTTACGCTAAAGCAACCTTTTAATTAGAGATTAACTTGAACAGATTAACCTCTGATTAGATCTAATGAGCCAGGTTGGCTTGTAAGACTTAACTCTTGGGGGGGGGGGGGGGGNGGGGGGGGGGGGGGGGGGGAGAATCAGCCAGGAGACGGGAAAGGAGGAAAAGAAGGATCTGAAAATATTTTTTACAAGGGTGAGCAGTGGAACCCAACCCTGCTTTGAGTTTAGTCTTTAAAAAAAAAAATAGAATTTGAAGCAAAAGGGGAGGAGCAGGAGGCAGGAAGCAGAAAAAGGAAACACAAGCTTTTTTTATCGATAACTGCTCAGGTAAAATCACTTCGTTCAGTGCTTTTCAAAGGTGGCAACTCCAGGTGTGTGGAATTGACAGGCAGCATAGGTAATGAGAAGCATGAGTGGCACTTGGCGGCCTAGTGGTAGAACTCTCGCTTCACAACCAGGAGGCTGTGGGTTCGATCCTAGGGAAAGGCAGATATTTATCTCCGGGCACAATGAGAATATATATCTAACTGGGGAAAACTCTGCCTTGGTGACAGGAAGGGCATCTGGCCAGTAAACACTTTGCTCTATTCAGTTGCCCCAACTCCATCCCGCAAGGGATTACAGGGTCATTAGATGACAATATAGGCAACGAGAAGTGTGAGTTGAAACCCACAGATCTTTAAAAGCTGCCAGATCTGGAGTTTAGCAGCCCTCAGCAAAGGTGATAGAATCAACCTGGTTCTCTTCATCCTGATTTTGCAGCCCAGCTGCAAAGGGAGGTGGGATATGGGAAGAGGTCCACTGGCTGGTTGCTTTTCAGATGTGTTGAGCTCAGTGCCTACTATCCTCCATCAAGGTCTACTCTGCTTGTGAATTCACACACCTGGAAGACAACAGTTGGGGAAAGGTGGGCAAAGAACGGCTTATATATATATCCTCGGAAATGTGGACAACAGTGTCTTGAGATTCCCAACAAGTCAACTGGGCTACACCGTGGAGTGCATCCAGGCTGGAAAAAGCAGGCTTGGGATACTCTGTTAAGAAGCCAATTCTTGGAAAAACAATTCTTGTTGCTGAGTAGGGCACGCAATATTTTTGCACAAGGCTCACTATAGGTTTACTTGAGAGCCAGCAAGATGCTGCTTTAGAAACCAGGAGATGGTGATTTCTAGGCCTTGGGTGTGAAAGCTGGCTGGGTGACTTTGGACCAATCACCAGGAGATGGTGAGTTCTAGTCCTGTCCTGGGCATGAAAGCTGTCTTGGGAACTGTGGGCCAATCACCAGATGACTTCTAGTCTAGCTGGCTGGGTGACTTTGGACCAATCCCTAGGAGACTGTGAGTTCTATCTTAGACATGAAAGCCAGCTGGGCAACTGGGCCAGCCAACCAAGACACTGCGAGTTCTAGACCTGCCTGAGGCATGAAAACCAACTCGGTGACTTTGGCCTATCACCAGGAGACTGGGAGTTTTAGTTCTGAGTTCTTAGGCATGAAAATCAGCTGATGGACTTTGGGCCCATTGCCAGGATCTCTGTGAAGACTCAGATATTCCACCCAACCCTGAGGATACAGCCTGCTATGACTATGACCCTTTCTCACTGTATTTCTGGAATGTGTAATCTTGGCGTATATGCCCATGTGGTGCATAATCTTGGTTTAACTGTGATGGATGATTCCGTGTTTATTTACAAACCCAATTTCTCGATTCGTTCCACCCTTCACCATCTGTGGAGCGATCTGGAATAAGTAAGAGACCTTCACTCTTCAGAGAAGGTCAATGGTGGGAGCCAGAAAGTGAAGCCACACAATCTGGGCAGCATTGGTGAAGCCAGGAGAAATAAAGCCAATGCGACACACAACACTGGAGAGATTAAAAAATATTTGGGGAGCAACGTGTCATAAAAACGGTACAATGCTGGGAAACGCAGCCTGGGCTTTCAGTCTGGATCCGAGCTCTACTCTCTTAGTATTTACATTTGGGAAAGGTGTGAGGGGAGAAAGGGAGAAAGTGAAAGAAGGAATCAACTTGCATGCACAAAGCCAAGGCCCCCCTCCAATGATGCGACCAAAGTTTTTCTTTCTGGCTTTGGAGAAGGCCAGCCTGAAGGAGGTGAAGGTACTCCCACAAACGTGGTACCTTTGCTGACACGGTCAGCTTCACACATACCCTCCTCAGCCAAAGAGCCTTTGTGGTGATCTCAGTACTGCTTTGAGCAGGGAAGGGGGATCAGGAGAGAGGGGGGGGAAAAACCCAAAAAGAAGAGAAATCCACCCCCCTGGGTTTGTCCATCTTTGCCTGCAAAACCAAGAATGGAAAAAAAAAAAAAAAACACACNGGAAAAAAAAAAAAAAATCACACCAAGCTCTGAATCGAGCTTGGGCCATAAATCAAGAAAAACTGCGAAAACTCCTTTCCGTATAAATAACGCGAAATCCAGGGAGGGTTCTGAGAGTTTCCAAACCACTTCCTGGGCATGTTCAAACGCCGTCCCTTTTTTTTCACATGTCCCAACGCTGTCGCTTTCTCCTCCGGTGAAGTTTGGCCTCGCCAGAGGAGGGTTGGCAGAGCTTCCTCCAAATTGCCTGTGTCGTCGGCCTTCCGCCACCGGAACACCATTTACAGCAGGTTGAAATAACGGGAAGACGAAAAAACCCTGGCAGTCTCTCACTTTCCAGCGAAAGCGGAACCGTCGGTCCGGGTGGCGGGGCATTCTGCGAGAGAAACACGGGGGGAAACGCAGCTTCCCCTAAGCATTGTAGACAACGCTTCCAAAGGAAAGGAAGGGTGATGGTTTTGTTTCTGGCCTAATCACACCTACGGGGCACAAGCACACATCTCGCAGACGGCCGGTTGTCCTTAATACGAGGGTTTGCCGGGGTGGGGTGGGAGGAAGACAACAGTCAAGCTGCGGATCGCCGTCGGATGACAAAAGCGCCCCGCTGGAGCTGCCCAAGGTAGATCCTCATTTTTGTGCTGTCGCTGGTTTTCCTCACCCAGATCTGTCAAGGGTTGGGACACAGAGAAACAGAGAGAGAAATTGTGATGCTGGAGAGAATTGTTTCCGTTATGGAGCAGTTTTAGAACTGGACTGGTGTTGTATACAACGTTATAGAAGCTGGAAGGCCACATGGGTTCTACCTGCAATTCCACCTACCTTGGTTAAACTACAACAATAGGATTGGAAGGGACCTCGAAGGTTTTCTAGTCCAACCCTCCTGCTCAAGTAGGAGACCCTATAGCAGCCGTAGTGGTGCAGTGGTTAGAGTGCAGTACTGCAGGCTACTTCTGCTGCCTGCAATTTGGCAGTTCGATTCTCACCAGGCTCAAGGTTGACCCAGCCTTCCGCCTTTCCGAGGATGGTAAAATGAGGACCCAGATCATTGGGGGCAACAGGCTGACTCTGTCAACCACTTAGAGAGGGCTGCAAAGGAGTATATAAGTCTAAATGCTAAATGCTATTGCAACTGCAGGCTAACTCTGTCCACTGCCAGCAGTTCGATTCTCACTGGCTCAAGGTTGACTCAGCCTTCCATCCTTCCAAAGTGGTTAAAATGAGGACCCAGATTGTTGGGGGCAAGAGGCTGAATCTGTAAACTGCTTAGAGAGGGCTATAAAGCACTGGGAAGTAGCATATAAGTCTAAGTGCTTATTGCTACTCTGGACAAAGGGCTGTCCAGTCTCTTCTTGAAAATCTCCGCTGATGAGGCAAGCCATCCCACTGTTTGTTCTGTCAGAAAATTTCTCCTTAGTTCCAGGTTGGATCTTTCTTTAATGATCTTCCACCTACTACTTCTTGACCTGCCCTCAGGTAGTTTGGAGAAGTCGTCAATCCCCTCTTCTCTATGACCCCCCCCCCCGAGTATCGCAAGACTGCTATTACTCATTAAGTTGCAGTTCAGAAGATATATTGTTCAACACAAGAATTTGGTCAACTAAAGTTCAGCAATAAACTGATGCTAGATAAGAATCAACAGAATTCAAGAGTAATTTAGACTTGGACCATTTGTGGCAACGAAAGGATTCCAAGCTAATGACATGCTTAACTCCGCCCTCCATCTCTGCCTGCTCTTCTACAGAAGCAAGAAAGATGATAGCTTTCAACTGAAAAGCCCATCATTATCCAGCTAGAAACCAACCACGCTCCACTTTAGCAACCCATCTAAGGGCAAGAAAGAGTCAAAAGAGCGCACGGACTTAAAAGCATTGGAGCAGTAAGAGTCTCTGTTTCTGAACCACTGCCAGAAAAGCTAGACAAGAGTTCTGATTAAGTTTCAAAAGGAGCGTGGTGGTTAAGATCAGAAGTGTTAATCCAAAGAAATAACTGCTCGATGAAAATCTCCCTTCCTGCTCTGAAGGATCCTTCCCCGAAGCTCTTCAGCGATGGTTGCCATGCAACTGAAACAAGAACAATACAGTTTATCACACGCCAAAGTTAAGGGGAAGGCTGCAACTCTGGAACCCCTGGACCAAAAGGAGACATTGTCTTACCTCGTTGGCTCCCACTGAGCTGATCACACAGCTGATTTTAGTGTTCTCTTTCGATTCCAGATAAATAGCCTGGCTCTTGTGATACCTGGAAAAAGAAAATGTGTACTGATTTATCGTAGGGCACCTTCTTATCAGATTTCAGTTTTAAAAAAAGGGGGGACATAGGAGGACAATACAAAATATAGAATACAAAACCTAAAATCTTAACAGGAAGGTTGGTTTTTGAACTACACACTTATACATACACTGAGTCAAATTTAATTCGAACTGAGTTGCACTCGCTGTGTGAATACCTCTGCTGGGTACCTCTTGACCTGACTTGGCATATTGTGTGAACATGTGGCCTCCGTTTCTCCTTCATTTGCATATCTGTGTCCCTTTTTTTCCAAGCGCCTTTGGAACTTTGAATGGTCACTAAACTGTTGTAAATCAAGGACTACCTGAACTCCAGCCATGCACATTTAAAAGAAATTCAACCTGAAATAAAGCAACAATTGCTTGACGGTTATCCTTAGCATGCAACCCAGAACTCTCAATGGAAATTCTATATTCCTGTAACCTTTCTTTCTGATCAGTTTCTTACTTCGATGAGAAAGCTTCTTCTCATTTCCCTTGTTTTATTCACAGCCATCTTGGCTTTTGGAAAAGGAGAAATCTACCTCTCTACTTCCTTCCTTCATGTTCTACAGCCCATGGATCTCCATTGTGGCCCACCAGTGGCCAGCGGAGTTGGTGGCAGACTCAGACAATGAGAAGGTTGGGGAGGAACATGTGCCAGTCCTGGAGTCTGGGGAAGGCACTGGTGAGGGCTCTGCGTCGGAGGCAGAAATGGGGCCGACAGTTATCAGCTGCCTTCAGAGTTGGAGATCAGTGGGGCAGAACAGCTGGAACCTGTTCCCAGTGTGCGCATGCAGAGCTGCCAGGAGAAGGGAACAGATAAGGAACAAGGGTCGACTTGGAAGTAAAGGCTCAGGTGGACAGTGAATGGACCCTCCCATAGGGAATAAAGAGGAGCAAAAGGGGAGTGGGGTTTTGCAGGAGACAATTAGTTCAATTCATGAGGATGAAGATCTGTTCCTGACTTCTTGCCAAGTAATTTCTGCTACAGCGTGATATTTGGAAGCTATCAGCCTGGTAACTCTCCAAGCCTGATAAAGATCTATAGTTGTGAAATCTCATGAAAGACTGTTGGCCGGGACTTTGCTGGAGAGGAATTCACTTTCACCTAAATATAAGGGGTTTTCTCGGGACAAGGAGTGATTTTGAGAAGCCTGGGTCAGAACACTCCCTCCCTGCTGTTCCACTCTTTCTGCTATGTACAGTGTGTGTGTGTGTATGTGTGTGTTTGTATGTATGGTGCAGATATATATTTATGTATGTATGTAGCATGTGTGTTATATATGTATTTGGGTAGATATACTCTTCTCTTGAGAGCAGGCAACAAAACTTCATTTTTAATGCAGGCCGGTGTGCTTACAGTAAAAAAAAAAATGACAATAAAATTATCTTCTTCCAAGGCATCATTTTTTTACCAGATCTTCTTCTCCCCAGTGGGGAGGAGAGATTAAGCGTTTCAGGTAGAGATTGAGCATCCCCTAATCACAAGCCTGAATTGTTTGACATGCTTCCTGTTTACACTGCTCCACTTGGGTATCTAGGTAAAGCACAGAGAACCTCTCCCTGTTCCTGATTGCTCTTAATAGCTCAGCCTCCTGCCCAACCATGTTCAAAATGCTGCTTCCATTGTGCTTTGTGTATAAATTTCCTCTCCACTGTTTGTATTACTGTATTGATTGGAAACTTCACCTGCCTGCAAGAAACATAGAAGAACCTGCAACTGTACGCCTGAGGGAAGAGGGGAGGTAATGAGAGAGAGAGGGAGAGAGGGGAGGGGGGGGTCTGTTTTATGCTTCTCCCAATTTCTGGCATTTAAAGTGAAGTATCATTGCTTTTTACCCTGCCTGCCAATTTTAATGGAAATGATCAAGGGATTTATTAGAGCAAGGGAAAACCTTTTTTGCTTTCTGATATGATCTAAAATGTTAGCCATGGGTTTTGAATGTATGAGTGTGTCAAATCCAGCAGCTTTGATTTCTGGGAGCAACTTATTTATGATAATAACCAACTGTGCTTAGCAATGGAAATGCTCTTCCCAATTGTGGCTTACCACAATTGAGGACTACCTACGTAGAAATTAATGTTGTCTTTTCGCTCCCGCATGCAATTGTCCTAAGCAAGCACTATCTATCGCACCTGACTCCATAAATGAGGGTATATTTCCACTAAAAACCAGGTTTCGCTCAATTCTTTGCACAGATTCTGGGTTCCAGCCTGAAAACCATTATTTTTATAAGTCTAAACACCATTAAGGCGTTTTAGATATTCCACTCCTCGCCATAATCGTTTGTTCTTTCGAGATAATGATCCTTTTACATGTTCCCTATCAAGAAAAATGGGGGAAAGAAATGCATTTTTGCAGCAGCTGGCAGATTCAGTTTTAAAAGACATATGATAGCTGGGGAATTTTAATTTGCAGATCAAAATTGTCCACCTACACGTGGGAGCTATTTTAGAAGTATCAACTTTTTGCCGAACTATTGCAATTAATTTTTTTAAAAAATTACAATACACATTTATAACAGTAAAAGGCGATGGCTACCCTGAGCATAGGAAAAGCTGTAAAAGGAGAACAACCAGAAACATTCGGAAATTAAACAAAATGTTTAACCTGAATATAACAAATATTCTATTACATGCCCAAGCCAGTGAATACCAATGCCAGAAGGGAGTGGAGCTTGTGGAGAACAGAAGAAAGAAAGAGGGAGGGAAGGAAAGTAGGTAGATAGGTAATTAGGGAAGAAACCTTCGTGTTCAATGAGGTTGGTGGCTTTCATGCAGATGTTTCATTACCCAAACTAGGTAACATCATCAATGCTAGAAGGGAGTGGGGTTTGTGGGAGGGAGGGAGAGGAGGAGGAGAATGACTGTGGGGTCCTTGGTGCTCTCTGAACTTGGTTATTTTTTTGCAGACTAGATACCATCATTGGTGCCAGCCCAGTAGCACTAATGATGTTACCTACTTTGGGTAACCGGTCATTAAACGAGGGCTGTAGATGGGAACTTTTTAAAGATATGGCAGATATGGAAAGGGGTGGAAAAAAGCCATTTTTTTTTCAGAGAGACACAATTTCTGATGGTCTCCCGCCACCTAGTGGTGTAAAATGTTCATAACACAACCTTGATTTCCATTTCCTCCTGAGTTTGGCTCTATGGGGAGACTTTGGAACTACCATTGCCAGAATCCCCCTGCCAGGCTGACCTAGACAGGATAGTCCCCCTGAGCGTGAACAGCCATTCCATCTCTCCATAGTTAGCTTCTGACCAAAGCAAACATGTTATTCTTAAACCTTGCTCTTAAAAAGCCCCTCATTCCACACACACCCCTTACCATCGTTTGTCGTAGTAAAGCTTTCCGTCTTCTATCCGCGCCTCAAATCGTTGGGCGGGGGATTCTGCTGGCGTCGTTGGAAGATGCTCGGGCGAGGAAGGAGATGCTGCAGCAGAAAAGAGGACCAGGCGATAAGCATCCGTTTAAAAGACTATGGAGGTTGTCAGTCATCCAGGACACGGTTATGCCAAAGATGTTTTCAGGAGGCAACTGGACTTTCTGTTTTTTTTTCTTTTAAAGACATTTCGCTTCTCATCCAACAAGCTTCTTCAGCTCTGACCGGACCGTGAGGAAGGGAAGGATTTATGCTCCTTGCAGACAGCTGGTCATTTGCATCCTTTGAGAGGGTCGTTAAGGCCACTTGGGAAGTGTTATTCTGTGTCCTCAGGATCACCTGAGTAGTGCAAATGGTTCCTGTAGTCTGTGGACACAGATAAACCTCCAACAGCCCTCTGAAAGGATGCAAATGACCAGTTGTCTACAAGGAGTATAAATCCTTCCATTCCCCACCATACAGTCTGAGCTGAAGAAGCTTCTTGGATGAGAATTCCATCCGTCTGGTAAACTCGCAAGATTAGTTTTTCTCACCATGTACATTTATACCTCCAAACTAGACTGTGTTGTTTTTCTGTGTCATATATGTGGGTATGGGCATATTTTTACTTATTTATTTATATTTTTGTCATGCTTTTGTACTGTATATTGGAGGTGGTGACCCTTTGAGAGCTGGTATGCAATGAAATTTCATTTTAAAGTATGCCAATTGGTATACATTTAAAGTGACAATAAAGTTATTCTAATATATCAAAGGGGCAGTGGACAGATGTTGAATCTGGGATTTTCCGTATGGCAAGAAGGGCATGAAGCTTTTTCCCTCTGTTTCAAGCCAATTAAATTAAAACAATGCCCATGGTCATGTTACTCACCTGGCCTTTTAGGTGATTTAAGCTGGAAAAGAAAAGGAAAACTGTTGAAGCTATAGTCACGAAAATACAACGAAGAAATCTGAGAAATTCATTTTTAGCTGTTTTCAGTTGTACGAAGAGGGAACAACTGAGGTTGCAATCTAGATGTGCTGGATTCCAAACCCCATCATTTCCTTGGATGGCGTGGCTACCGGCCACATCAGCTGAGAAGGAAAAATATTCCTGGAACCCCACTCTGGAGATCACCAAAACTATTAAACTACAAAAATATTTGCAGCTTGGGGTTGAACTGTGGAAACCTGGGTGCTCTCTAAGCTTGCTTGATTTCTTGCAGATGTTTCATTACCCAACTAGGTAATAATATCAGTGTTAGAAGGGAGTGGGATTTGAGAAGAGAGGGAGGACAACTGTGGGATCCTTGGTGCTCTCTGAGCTTGGTGGCTTTCTTGCAGACGTTTCAATACTCAAACTAGGTTACATGATCAGTGCTAGAAGGGAGCGGGGTTTGTGGAATGGAGAAGGAAAAGAGGAGGAGGACTGTGGGGTCCTTGGCACTGTCTAAGTTTGGTGGTTTTCTTGCAGACATTTCATCACCCAACTAAGTAACATCATCAATGCAACCATTTTAACTTTTTACATGGTTGGATGGGACAGCTGTAATGCTGAATAATATAGAAAATAAGGAAGAAGGGTCTCCCCCTTTTCACATCAACAGCTGCCTTCAGAAGACACATGTAAAACGAGTCCTTCCTAGGAAAAACAGGCTACTTGCACAAATCCAGAGAAAACAAAATTGGGGTGGTTACAAAACTAAAGGGTTTTTTTTCTCCTGCTTATTGTTTTTTTGTGGTTTTTTTCTCCTGCTTCTTCTCCTAGCCGCACTTACCTTATTGAGAGTCCTCAAATCTTCCATGATCTGCTCATCCGTTAGAAGATAATTGAGCTGAGGTAATCCACATTAAGGGTCATCCAAAACAGTCATGGAACTGCTTAGGGCAGGGGTTGGCAACCTTAAACACTCAAAGAGCCACAAAGGTCCTAACCAGAAGCCCCTCCCCCAATTCAATTCTGGAGCCAAACAGACCCTATGGCAGTTTCCCCCACCATAGAGTCTCCTCCTAGCGCGGCGTCCTTTTTTCCTCTACCTGTCCTAACCTAAAGCCCTATCAATTGTGGAGCCAACCGGCAACAGGGAGCCCAGAAGAGGGATGGAAAGAGCCACATGCAGCTCCAGAGCCGCAGGTTGCCAACCGCTGCCTTAAACTATTACCCAGCCTGCTTCAATTTCTTTTGCTACCTCTGGGATTTTGACAGCCACCAGCCTCCAGAGCTTTTCCTACAGAATCCAACTGTACCTCCAGAACTGGGGTGGGGCTTTGCTAGCAGCAGTGGCTCTTCCGTCCCAAGGACCGGCCCATAGATTTCCACTGCTCTCCTCTCCTCTCCCTTCTGCCTTCCAGAACCACAGGTTGCTGATCCCTGGCTTGCCAAAACAACCCAATGGTGCCCTCTCATTTTCCAATGTCATACTGAGAGGTGGGCTGGAGTTTGGTTTTGGCTAATGTGGATTGAATATGAACGAACATCCCAATTTTTGGGAAAAGAAGGGAAGGAAGTGGGATCTTTAACACTCGGTCAGTTTCCCTGATTCGAGGCCATCTAAAAAAAACAGTTGGTGCTGGAAAAATAGCTTGGAAATTACTTAAACGGGTGATCAGGTAAGAAATAAAGCAGGGGTGATCAATCTTGGCAACTTTTAAGGCTGGTTTCACTTTCAGTTGTGACTTTGAACAGCTGCAAAATGAATCATTGTTAAGTCAAGGACTACCTATGCTGGCCAGCCTTGGTTTTCAGGGCAAGGTTTCATGGTAGAAAGGATATCTGGAGCTGGTTTCCTTCTTTTGTCAGGAATGGGCACTGGATCATTTGGCCTCCTCCGCAATTTCCTGGTCATAATCGGCTTCACTTCCATGGAATCTGAAGAGAGCAACAAACCAATTGGATTATGAGATCCACAAATTTCTTTAAAGGCACAGGGGGGGAAAAAACAAACCCACCTGAGTACTGAGGCATCATCATCATCATCATCTGATTTTACAAAAAACCACCCTATTTGGAACAGTTTAACACCAACACTACCTGAACAGTTCCTACGCCTTGGTTAGGACTCAAGCTGTTGAACTACCAAACAGCCCTAAAGGCTGTGAGTCTCACTAAAGATTTACTACTACTACTAATAATAATAAAATAATATAATAATATAATAATAATGATGATGATGATGATGATGCAAAACTACTGTGGGACTTCCAAATACAGATTGACAAAGTTTTGGAACACAACACCCCGGATATCACAATTGTGGAGAAGAAAAAAGTGTGGATGATCAACATTGCCACACCTGGTGACGGCAGAATCGACGAGAAACAACTTGAAAAAATCACCAGATATCGGGACTTGAGAATCGAACTGCAAAGTCTCTGGCATAAACCAGTGCAGGTCGTTCCAGTGGTACTGGGCACACTGGGTGCTGTGCCTAAAGACCTAGGCAAGCACTTAAAAACAATTGGCGTTGACAAGATCACCATTGCTCAGCTGCAGACCATTACTGGTATCTGCATGCATAATCCGCCAATACATCACACAATCCTAAACGCTTGGGAAGTGTTCGGCTAGTGATTTGTGATACAAAACCCAGAATAGTTATCTTGTTTGCTGTGTACACTGTCATTTTTTTGTGTCAAACAACAACAAAAACTATTTCTTTACTCCCCACTCCACCCTCCCAATATATTTTTCACATCTATAGAATGTAGAGTCAAACTCTGTTATCCCAACTCTGTTATTCAATTTCATTGAATCTCCAAACCAGGCTGACTTTCTGTTGTGGCCTGTCAGCTGCCGGCCTCTCCGTCAGCCGAATAAGTGGAGGAGGCGGCAGCGTGAGAGTCAGGGACAGCATCAGGGCAACCTGAGAGCTCTGAGGGGGAAGAACGGGGAAGGGAGCTGGCAGAGAGAGAGAGAGAGAGAGAGACAGAGTCTGGGCCGTCCATCAGCCCTCAGATGGAGAGTCAACAGCCCCCAGGTCTGGAGGTGGCTGATGAGGAAGAGGAGGAGCTGGGATCAGTGCCTGATGCGCAGAAGGCAGAGGAGAGGAGAGCGGTGGAAATCTATAGGCCGGAACTTGGGATGGAAGAGCCACTGCTGCTAGAGAAGTGCCACCCTAGCTCTGGGGATAAAAGGCAAGGGGTGGGGATGAATAGATGTGGCAGACAACTATTCATCTCCCAGCTGGACAGATTTATTAGCCTGCGAGATAAAAATTTTTACCGGGGCTGCCAGAATTCCTAATAAAAGGACCTTTTGAGTTCATGTCAGAGGTTTTGTCATGTTTGGGGAGCTGGATCAGAACACATTCATAAACATTGCATTGAATCTTATGGATTGAGTCAAGTGCATCATCCAAAGCGATTTGTCTCAGTAGTTTGGAAAAAGTTTAATCTTTGCTTTACCTCCTGTCAGTTCCATGGTGAGCTTCTCACTCTCAATCATCTTCTTCTTCTCTTCCAATTCAGCAATCAAGCTCTCCTTCAGCTCAATTTTTTTATCTTCAAACTCTTTTACTGCTGCTTTTTTCTCTTTGATGTAGTTTCGTTCCACCTGCTCTGTCTAATCCACACCCAAAAGAAAAGGAGAGCACTTTTAAGGTTAAGGCGAAACGTAGGTTGCTGTTGTGTTAGTGAATTCATTAAGCGGCTGCCTGACTTCCATCTTGGATGGGGTTCTAATAAATTGGGGCCAAAATAATGATCACAGGGTCTCATGGGTGCAGCAAAAGGAAGGTGAATGTGGATTGATGGATGGAAGAGAATGGCCAGTCTAAATGGAAATATATAAATATGGTCTGTTATTTGTTTGCCAAATAAAAACACAGGAGGAATGGAGTTAATTGGGGCAACCTGAAGTGTCAGGTTTTCAGTAAGCTTTTATAAAATTTCTATGGCAATGTAACTGGTGGATTTCTTAAGACAACAATTATTTCTTGAAGACAGTAACAATAGCAAGGAAGTAACCTGAGGCTTGCTAATTACAAGTATCTCTGCTTATATCACCTAGATGTTATGACTTGTATCATTTCCCCCTCCCCTTTCTGAAATGCACAACTGCAGTTTTTTGTATGTAGAATGGGAAAATAATGTCCCATTATTTTCTGGAAGGAATACCTCCAGTGCATACTGTTAAATAAATGCAGCAAGCAAGCCTCAATTATTGGTTTTAGGGATTTGATTCCACAGGTCTCACCACTTGGTACAAAAAGGAGTCCCTGCAGATTTTACTCTGCTGGTTGTTGGCGACTATAGTGAGCAGTGCAATGGGACAACTTGCCATAGCCAACTTGCCATGGCCAACTCATGGCCAAGGTGGGACTAGAACTCTCAGTCTCCAGGTGATTGGCCCAAAGTCACCCACCCAGCTTTCATGCCTAATGTGGGGACTAGAATTCATGGTCTCCTGGTTATTGGGCCAAAGTCACCAGCTGGCTTTCATGGCTAAGTCAGGACTAGAACTCATCATCTCCTGGTGATTGGCCTGGTGCCCTAATCACTAGACAAATTGGTCTATTTTTATGTCTACCTGATGGGCAAAACTACCAGCCACTCACCCCACCAAAAGTGTATACTAAATCATTTTTTTTTGTACAAGATTCATTAAAATCAGTTAACAGCTACTGTTTAAATTTCAGTGAATTTATTCCAAATCTGTCTAGGCTGGAATCCAATCCTGAAGTCCTAACATAAAATAGTTTTTGTAAGATATACTTACTTCCAACTGAAGAAAAAGCTCTGGAAGGAAACAGACATGACAATTATTAGAGGGAAGATACAGCCATGTTTAATTTTAGTAGAATATTGGAGTTGTTCTGGGATAGGTTTGTAGATGACAAAAGAGGATATTGTCTTTAACGCTAATATGGCAAGTGAGTTTTGAATATACTTCTTTCTGAATGAAATCCCTCAAAAGTACACAATTCACCCACACACAAATGCATGCACGCATGTTTATTCATCATTTATATTGCACTTATACAATTTTGATTTATATTTATGGAGCTTGTCCATCTCATCAAAAGTCCCTTTGGGCAGCGCACAACAAAGCAGGTAAAATGTAAAACACCATAGATTTATATAAACACATTAAAAACAGACATATAAAATCACATTAAAAACTAAAGATTAAAAAAAAATGAATATGTTGTTACAACAATCCAAGCATTATGGTTTCTGTCTGGTAAAGCATTATTTATTAAATTTATATACTGCCCATCTTGCCACTTGAGGAGATTCAAAACAAGAATGATGAAAGTTACATGGAATTTCGGGCATTTATTTTCCAGTCTATAGGTAGGACCTAATTGTGAGAGCTAATTGCGAGAACTAACACGGCGCTCACAACAGGCTGTTTCTTGATTTTATAAATGAATCTGACGATTAGTGATAGCTCCAGCTAATTCCAAAAGGAAACATTGAATAACTAGTTATAATAGCTTCGCGATGGAAATGTTGGGCTCAATGGTAGCATCAGAGCGAATATCTCACTTTGTAAAGTAAGAATTCTGCCTAGGTAATTTTACACATTAGGATGAATTTGTCACCTCAGTCCAACCTGCTCACCTGCATTGCGAATCCTCTCTTTGTATTGCTGATCCAGCTTCTTCATTCTTTTCTGATATTCTTGTAAGGTACCTATGGAATAAGAAGTCGCGGCATGGAAAATTGCAATCACACACCTCCTAAAAAACAACAACCACCTTCTCCCTTTTCTCAATTTCTTGCTATAGACGCAGTTATCTGGTTATCACTGCCAGATTTGAAATAATATCATTGATTTATTCAGGAAGGAAATTATAGGAATAGTTTGCCAAAAACATTTGCATGCTCTTGGGGTTCTGAATTGTAAACTCCTACCTGTACCACTTGGCACTGGTCATCTTAGCCAGAGATAATAGGTTCTGAAATTAACAGAATAACAGGGACCTTGGAGGTCTTCTAGTCCAATCCCTTGCTTAAGTAGGTGACCCTACATTGTTCCCAACAAGTGGCTATCCAATCTCAAAAACCTTCAGGGATGGAGCACCCACAACTTCTGGAGACAAGTTCTTCCACTGATTGTTCTCAATGTCAGGAAGTTTCTCCTGAATTCAAGGTTGCTTCTCTCCTTAGTTTCCATCCATTGCTTCTTGGTCCTGCCTTCAGGCACTTTGGGGGATAGGTTGACCTCTTCTTTGGGGCAGCCCCTCAAATATTGGAACACTGCTATCATGTCACCCCTAGTTGTATGCTTTCCTATGTCTCAATGTTCAATACTCATTTCGCTTCCCATTGGGAATTGATGTTAAAGTTGTTGGGTGGATATTGGGCATGTGCAAGTGGGATGAGTTAAATAGTTGCAGAATCAACTGTTCGGGACTAACAAACCTTCTTGTTAGCATAGTTTCTTTTCCCCTGCAGGTTTTGCAAGAGACCAGATCCTATAACTCAACATTCCAATGTAGGCAAACTCACAAAACTAAATGGTATTGTAGTTGACAATTTAGAAGCTTTACCTTCCTGTAGTTGCTGCAGCTGCCTTTTTAGTGATGCCAATTTATCCTGGTACATCCTGCAAAGAGAACAGGTTTTAATGTCATAAGCTTACCTGGCAGTGGGATAGGTGACAAGAAAATTTAATAATAATAATAGATGAGAAAGAATAGATGAGAAAGAACTGGAGAAGATAACAAAATACAAAGAATAGCAAATAGAAATAGAATGACTGTGGCAAAAGGAAAAGGCAAAAAGGTGGTACCCATAGTGCAATCCCAAAGCAACTGAAACATTATTGTTATTATCACTTTTTTCTGTGAACACACTGGCACACATTAAAAAATGAAATTCTGATGCTCTCAAAAGAAAAATAGATATATAACCGCACACACATACACACACATATATGTACATCTAAGTCTACAAACCTATCTATCCATCTATCCATCCATCCATCTTGTATAATTATAGTACTTTATTCCAATCTCAGTTTAAATTGTACACATATTCCAATTTCATTTTAATTGTATTTTATTCCAATTCCATTTTAAACAGTTTTTATCGGATTTTAGTAATAATTTGTGTTTGGAAATCTGCACTTTGATATGGCCCATGGGCTAGTCAATAAAGTAATATATGTACCTTGAATATGTGTGTGCATATATATGCATGGTTCTATATTTATACATATATTTATACACACACATATATACATACGTATATTAATCAAAGTCTATTTTGAATATAGAGTAGAAAATGAGTCTTGAGAGCTAAGAAGGCCGATACTAGACAGTATCAAGGCATCACAATACTCACTGTTCCTTCATTTCTACGTAATCTTCCTCATCGTGTTTTGCCAGATCAGTTTCACTGGCATCTTCCGTATCTAAGCAAATGGATCAGCATCATGTCAGAAAAAAATCAAATAAAAATCTTTTTTTTGTTCAAGCCAGTTTCTCCAGGGTGACCCCGCAGGGCAAAAGCTGCTTAAAACTGGCCTTTTAAAACCTGGTGGCTCTAGAGATGCTGGGCCTCAGCAGGGGTGATTTTTAAAAGTGGCAGGGATGGGAATTGTGGCCCACCACCCAGAGTCTCCATGGTAGGGAGAGAGTAATGGGCATTGTGGTCCAGAAGCAGCAACTGCCACGTTTGGTGCTGTGGTTGGATACCAGAAATCCGCAGCAGGCAAAAGGAGGGTATTGTAGTCCAGCCACTTTAGTCAACATATATGGGAAGAGTAATAGGTGTAGATCAGGGGTCTTCAAACTTGACAGCTTTTAAGACATGTGGACTTCAACTCCCAGAATCCCTCCTCCTCCAGTCATGTTAGCTCAGGAATTCTGGGAGTTGAAGTCCCACAAGTCTTAAACTTGCCAAGTTTGAAGACCCTTGATCTATTCTATCTATCTATCTATCTATCTATCTATCTATCTATCTATCTATCTATCTATCTATCTATCTAATCTTCCTCTCTCTCTCCCCCTCAATATCTATTCTATCTCTCTTTCTCTCTACCTATTCTACCTCTCTTTCTCTATCTATTCCAGGGGTCTTCAAACTTGACAGCTTTAAGACTTGTGGACTTCAGCTCCCAGAATTTCTCCTCCGGTCATGTCAGCTCAGGAATTCTGGGAGTTGAGGTCCACAAGTCTCAAACTTGCTAAGTTTGAAAACCCCTGGTATAGATAGTCCTCGACTTACAGTTCATTTAATAACCGTTTGACATTATAATGGCACTGAAAAAAAGGGACTTATGAACTTTTTTCACACTTATGCCCGTTGCAGCATCTTCATGGTTGCACGATTTACATCCGTATGCTTCGTAACTGACTCGTATTTATGATGGTTGCAGCATCACACGACTCTC
Source organism: Laticauda laticaudata (assembly GCA_004320025.1). Taxonomy (NCBI): domain Eukaryota; kingdom Metazoa; phylum Chordata; class Lepidosauria; order Squamata; family Elapidae; genus Laticauda; species Laticauda laticaudata. Next base: position 34,781 of record BHFT01035721.1, read on the forward strand.
CTTTTGCGACCTGCTGACAAGCAAAGTCCATGGGGAAGCCAGATGATGGGTATTGTCGTCCAGCACCTGCACTCCCTTTAGCTAGGGCACAGCAATGGGTGCTGTGGTTGGGCCCCTGTAAACATACTACAGCCAGCAATGGGTACTGTAGTCCATCCACCACAGATAGGAAGTGATGGGAGTTGCAGTTCATCCCATGCTTTTCCACTGATGGCAGAGCATGATGGGCGCTGGGGCCCAGCACTTGCTTCCTACCTCCAAAGCGATGGTTAGTGTGGTTCAACGACCCCAGTGAGGGAATTATGGGTGCTGGAGTTCACTCCATATATTCTCCGTTGTCGGCAGAGCATGATGGAGGTTGGGAATCAGGCACCAGCCAAAGGAATGGGTATGGTAGTCCAGCCCCCTCCTCCCCCATAGGAAGCGACGGTCTAGCTAGCTCCTCCCGTCCCCCACAGTCGGCGGGGAGTGATGGGTGTTGGAGTCCGGCCCTCCATCCGCTCCCCGCCTCCCCCCAGACAGACCGGCCGGGCTCACCCTCGTCGGAGTCCCGAGCGCGTCCGCTGCGCTCGCCGTCCTCCTCCTCGGCGGGGCTCTCCAGCTCCTCCTCCTCATAGCTCTCGGCGGCGGCGGCGGCTGCAGCGACAGCAGCGGCGGCCCCCGGAGGCAGCGTGGAAGCCGGCGGCGGCAGCGGAGGCCCCGGGGGCAGCGCGGGGGAAACCAGCGCGGCGGCGCTCATGGCCCGCGAAGCCGGACGAGACTCGTCCTCCCTCCCCTCAGCGCCAATCCCTCCTCAGGCGGGCGGCCACAGAAGCGCGCTCCTTCCTCCGCGCAGGCGCGCCAGCTGCTTCCGGGACCGCGGGGTTTTCCTCCACCTTGTCTGGCCCATCGCTCTTTCCGTAGATGCCTGGGCGGGGTGTTGCCCTCCAGGACGGGGTCGTAAACTCATTCTGTAGACGTGTACGCCAAACGCCTTCCTCCGGTTCCCTTCTTTCTTTCTTTCTTTCTTTCTTTCTTTCTTTCTTTCTTTCTTTCTTTCTTTCTTTCTTTCTTTCTTTCTTTCTTTCTTTCTTTCTTTCTTTCTTTCTTTCTTTCTTTCTTCTTTTCTTTCGTTCTTTCTTTTTTCTTCCGTTCTTTCTTTCATTCTTTCTTTTTTCTTTTGTCCTTTTGTTCTTTCTTTCTTTCTTCCGTTCTTTCTTTTTTTCTCTCTCTCTCACTCTCTCTCACTCTCTCTCTTTCTTTTGCAATGCTTGGTTTAGCTTAGTGCTTCTCAATCTCAAGCTATGCTTTAAGAGGGATGGACTTCAAGTCCCAGAATTCCCCAGCCCTGTCCATGTATATATACATCTGAACTAGAGTGTGTAGTTTCTCTGTGTCATATAATCTATGTGGGTACATGCATAATTTTGTATTTATTTATATATTCATTCTGTGTATGCAATGAAATTTCATTTTAATGTATGACGATTAATGTAAATTTAAAGCAACAATCACCTTGTTCTATCTCTATAGCTCTCTATCTCATCTCTATTTGTCTGTCTGTCTCTATCATATCTATCTATCATTATCATTATCTATCATATCATTATCTATCATTATCTATCATTATCTATCGTCTATCATCGTATCATTAAAATCAATACATCTATCATATCTATCATTCTCTCCCTCTCCTCCTCTCTCCCTCTTCCAGAATTCCCCAGCCAGCTGTGCTTTAAGATGCATGGACTTCAACTCCCAGAACTCATAGCTCTAACATCATAGAATGTAGAACTATGTGCAGAGCAAGGCTTCCCTAAATCGCACCTGGAATCCTTGCAATGTTTTTAAGATTTAAGATAAAGGGAGGAAAGGAGGCGAAGGGAAAGGCAAGGTTGGTAAGAAATGCCGTGCAACATGACATTCTGTGTACGAAAAGCTGGAAAATCTAGCCCTCCAGACATAGGATGTATGATGATGCTTATGATTTAGATCCTCCTGGATGTGAATCATGGGGGCGTAGTTTTGCTGTTGTACTCCCCACACACCCAGCTGGAGGGCGCAGGGTTGGGGAAAGCAATACAATCTTGAACAGGAAGAAGGAAATGGAATATAATAGAATAATAGAATAGAATTAAAGTAGAACTAAAATAGAATAGAATTAAAGTGGAATGGAATAGAATAGAATACAGAGGAGAGTAAATGGAGAATAGAATAGAATTAAAAGAATAGAATTAAAGTAGAATGGAATAGAATAGAATAGAATGAAAAGAATAGGATAGAATTAAAATAGAATAAAATTAAAGTAGAATAGAATTAAAGTAGAATGGAATGGAATAGAATTAAAAGAATAGAATAGAATTAAAATGGAAAATTAAAGTAGAATGGAATGGAATAGAATTAAAATAGAATATAATTAAAGTAGAATTAAAATAGAACGGAATTAAAGTAGAATGGAATGGAATAGAATAGAATAGAATTAAAATAGAATAAAATTAAAGTAGAACTAAAATAGAATAGAATTAAAGTAGAATGCAATAGAATAATAGAATTAAAGTAGAATTAAAGTAGAATGGAATGGAATGGAATGCAATAGAATAGAATATAGAGTAAATATAGAATAGAATATAGAATAGAATTAAAAGAACAGAATTAAAGTAAACTAGAATTAAAGTAAACTAGAATTAAAGTAAACTAAAAGTAAACTAGAATTATAGAATAGGATTAGAATGCAATAGAATACAATTAAAATAGAACTAAAGTAGAATAGAATAAAATTAAAATAGAATAGGGATAAAATAGAAATAAACGAAATAAAAGTGGAAATGATAGAAATAAAAGAGAAATAAAATAATAGAAATATAATTCTTTATTAGCCAAGCGGGATGGGGGCGCACACACCAGGAGTTTGTCTTTAGCAGCAGCTGCACCCTTGTAGGGATCAGCCCAGGTGGCGTTTTCCAGCCCCAACCGGTTGAATTAGAACTCAGGGCTTTTGGCCCCAAGCAACCTTTCCTGGGTCCATTATTATTATTTTTTTTGCCCCGCAGCAATCGCGCAGCACCTTCGCCCAAGGTGTACGAGCCACCCTCCCACCAGGCCCCCCTCCCGATGCGTGGGCGGAGCCGGGCCCCCTCTTTCAAAACCGCCGCTGATTGGCTCGCTCTTCGTGGGGGGGCGGGTCGAAAGCCCGAGAGAGGGAGGAGCTTGCTAAACCAGAGCGCGGGGTGGGGGGCCTGGTGGGAGGGGCAGGCTGAAAGAATAGAGCGCCGATCTGTCGCTTCGGCCAAGGCTTTCCCCTTCGGATGAGGTGTAGCCAGACCCGGGAAGTCGATCGCCGCGCTCGTCGATCGCCATCGGCCGCGCCTGACGGAGCNCGATCGCCGCGCTCGTCGATCGTCATCGGCCGCGCCTGACGGAGCGAGCGAGCGAGCGAGCGAGCGGCGGCTGCTGCCTCTCCGGCGGAGCGGGGGTCGCTCGGAGTGCGGACACCGGGGGCTTATCCTTCCCGGAGCTGACCGGCCGCCGACTAGGAACTTTTCCAAGCCCCGGACGGGTAAGGAAGCACTTTTGAGGGGGGGAGGCGGGAAAGGGAGGGGGGGTCGCCTCGCAAGGAGGAGGGAGGGAAAAAGCACCCGCCAGTTGTGGAGAGGGGGCTTTTATTTGCTTATTTTTTCCCTCTTCCCCCCCCTCCTTAAGAAAGGAAGTGAGGTGCCTTTGGGGAGGGGGAGGGGAAAAAGAGAGGGGGACGCCCGAGGTCAATCTAGTCGGCCTCCCTTGCTCGAGGTGGGCGGGAGGCACGGAGGGAGTGAGCGCCGCCGTCGCCGAGCAGAGCCTGGCTGTTCAAAGAGTTCCAGTGCGGGGGGGGGAGGAGGAAGAAAGAGAAGAGTGGGGGAGGGAGAGAGAGAGGGGGCAGCTTGGAAGGGGAGTCTGGGGAGGAGGAGGAGGAGGAGGGGCGGTCTGGGGGTGGGCAAGAAGGGTGGGGTGGGTGGGGGGCATATTGGGAGGGGGTGGCAGGGTCTGGAGAGGCAAGAGGGAGGAGAGAGGATTGGGGGCTATATTGGAGGGGTGGGGGAGGGCAAGAGTGGATGAGTGGTGGAGTTGGGGTTATTATTGGGAGTGGGTGGAGGAGAACAGTGGGGAAGAGGGGTGGGTGGGCTTTATGGGAGGATGGGGAAGGCAAGAGAGGGAGGGGGTTATATTGGGAGGGGAGGGGGAACAGAAGAATTGGAGGCCTGCAAAGAGCCCTCATGGTTTGGAAGGGGGCTGGATGGATGGTTTGAGTGGGGGGGTTGTTTTAAGGAAAATTGATGCAAGAGACTGGCGAGCCTTAACCCCTGAAAAATGCTGAAAGGCATGCGGGGGGGGGAAGGTTGGGAAACTGTCAGGACGATTTGGGGGGCAAGAGAGGGGAGGGCTGGGAGGAGCAACCTTTGCAGCCCTAGTTTTGCCCCCCCCCAACTCTTCTGATACAACAACTCTCCCTTTTTATGTCCTTGTCTTTATGATGTGAGTCACTGGAGCCTGGGAGTTCTAGTCTCTGTTTAGCCATGAAAGCTTGCAAGGTGACTTTGGGCCGATCCCCCGGGAGATTGGGAGTTCTAGACATAAGAGTCAACTGGGTGGCTTTGGGCCAGCCCCTGTCTCTCAACCTAGCCCACCCGCCAGGGTTATTGTTGCACGAGAAAAAGAGGAGGAGGAAGGAACATTATGTCTGTTTTCCACCTTGGGTTATTTATAAAAATAATAAAGGCAGGATTAAAAATTATAATTGGTAAATAAAATGTAAAAAATGGACTCCACTCCTGCTGTAATGAACTGTGTTGACTATGAGATCAAGGATATTGTGTGTGTAGAGAAAAAGATGAGAGAAAAGTTGAAGGACTATCCTGAGATAGACAGAGTTGGTCTTGAGATAAGGACAAACTGTACTTCCCAGTGCCATGTAGTCTCCCAGTATAAAATAGCAGACTGGGAAGGGACCTTGGAGGTCTTCCAGTCCAACCCCCTGCTTAGGCAGGAAACCCTATATCATTTCAGACAAAATGGCTGTCCAGTCTCTCCTTAAAAACTTCCAGTGTTGGAGAAGCTACAACTCCTCACTGGCTAATCTCACAATTTCCAAATCTTTTTCTCACAATTTCCAAATCCTTTTTTCCTCCCTAAACTCCACCTTTAACTAGAGATTAACTTTAAGCCAGAGGCTAAGCCTGAGAACGCCTTACTTTGAAAGCAATTTGTCTATGGAGATTCTCCGTCATCCAGATCATGATTGTCCCAAATATGCTTTTTTTTTTCCCCAAGAAGCATCTTGGTTTTTCTTTGAAGACATTTCGCTTCTCATCCAAGAAGCTTCTTCAGCTCTGACTGGATGATCATTCCCCGCTATCCAGTCTTCTTGGATGAGAAGTGAAAGGTCTTCAAAGAAAAAACAGAAAGTCGAGTTGCCTCTTGAAAAAGAAAGCACCTTTGGCTTTGAAAACAATTCCACTTAAAGTCAACCTAGGCCCGTGATGGCAAACCTATGGCTGGCTGAGCAGTCAGAGGAGGACCCAGGCCCATCCCCTCTCCATCCTAGGGCATGCAGGGAGGAGAGGATAAG
>BHFT01035722.1:0-37111 GCA_004320025.1 Laticauda laticaudata
CCACAAAAGCTTTTATAGTTATTCCTTCCTCTTGCAAGGAGTCCAAGATAATAGCTAAGCAAACAAATAAAGTTGGATCTAACCTGAGTTTCCTGAGATTTGAATTATTTATAATTAATTTTCCCCTCATTAATCCTTCATTACCCCTGTTTACCCTTTATTACCCATTGATTACCATTATTAATGATAATTATTCCCCATTGAAACTCATTTCACATGAATCATGGTTTCATGTGTAGAGCTTCACCTCACAGCATTTTACATATACCGTGCATATTATTTATGATACAGAGTTTATCTGATGAAGAGGAATGCTGTGGGGTTACTTGTTGGCTTCAACTCAAACACGTGCATCCTGTAGTCATATCCTGTAGTCGCGCATGTGTCCCCCTCTACCAGGGAACCAGTCTATAAAACAAATATACTTTATATCACTAAATTATTTCTCTACTTGTGCGTCCAAGGTTTATTTCAGGATATTGGATAGGAATTGCCTTATCCAGTCTATTTGTTACACACATTCTGCTATTTTTCACCCATTGCCTCTGTTCAGGATATCCTTTTCCATCTCACTTAAGTATTGTAAACACTTTTCTACATATCGCGAATCTAGAATTTATCAATTTAAGCATGGGTTACATCTTTACTTATTACAGATTCCTCAAGCTGAGGTATATCAATGTGTTCTACAGGCTTCAGTAAACTAGCATGGAAAAACCCAGGATGGCTATTCTGATGTACTGTGGTGGTAATTTAAGTTTAAGTTTACCTTCCATGCTCATTTTATGTGACACCCCTTGAGATCTTTCAGAGGTAAACTGTCCCTTGTTTTCATACCACGGGGCCAATACACTTGGTAAATTGCTACTTTGTGGCACTAGGAATGCGAGCCACCGTTTTCTATTATCTAGTTCTATTGCATGGACACTCCATTACCCAATGTTCCCAGACTCTTGGCATTTGAAAACTTGCTTATGGGCCCCATTCCCCTACCAATCCTTTTAGGCTCCTCTCCCACCCTTAACCCTGTGCTGCTACTTCTCCTGTTTGGTTTGTCTTTTGTCGTCCCTCCAAATGTAGGACGGAACTCCCTCAGTTCCCATATCCAACTCCAAAAATTGTTTTTTTATACCATTCCCCCAGTTTCTGGAAACCTCCTTATAAAGATCCTCTATTCTAAACCAGATCTAAATCTCTAATCATTTTTCTGGCCAGGTGTGAACCTAGTTGCCAATTTCTGCAAACTCTTTCTGGCATACTCCACAGCAGGCCTCCCATCTGCTTCAATGACATTAATGCTTTTCTTTCATATTGATTGCTATCCTTGACTATCTTCAATTGAGGCAACCCAAAAACAAACCAACATCATTCAATTCCTTTGCAGTGCACACGATGCAACTCTGCAGCCCAATCAGCAGGGCATTCACTTGTTAACACTGTAGTTATTGCAACTACAGTATAATAGATCATTGAGGAAGGATTAGCAATTTGAATATTAATTCTAGGTGGTTCACAAATTTTGGCTCCTTAAAAAAATGCTAATCCGATCAGGGTTTCCCATTCAAAGGAAATGTTTATAGGAGGAAGACCACCCCAAACCTCTTTGGGGCCAATATTCAGATGCTGCCTGATAGACCCCAGGAATGAATTGTTTATCTATTTCCCATTTGCCACATCCCTAAATGTTGAACCCTGGTTTAGAGGTTTTACTCCGAGTTCCTGATTAACTCCTTACTACATCTGCGAATAATTCATCTATTCCACAGAAAATGCTCCCTCTGGACCTCCCTCCTAACTTCATATGTTCCCTGCTGTCTCTGGCACTTGAACAAAGTGGAAAAATTGGTTCTCCATTCTAAATCCCCTCCCTGGACTGGTCCCAATATGGTCTGGGAGTAGAGTCACAAATGCTTAAGTCATGCATCTTTGACATGGAGCGTTTCCATAAGTACTAGCATTTAAAACTGGTCGTAGGAGTATTACACTTCATCTTCGTCAGCAATCCTTCATTCCCTCCACTTCTCAGAAATCCCGGATCGGGCAGCAGCAAAAAAGTGGAGAGGTTTCCACTTGTGAAACCTTCACCCTCATATTCATCCTCAACTCCAATCCCAATTTCCATTCTTTTCCGGGATTTTATCGGCCATACCACAGGGCTGAGGATCCTCTTTCACATCTTTTGGGTTAATTCTGTTGTCCACTTTCCAAAGACACCACATTATCATCCAACTGAATTGAGGGCTGCTCAGGCACCACACCAGCCCCTCCAACAGCATTATCCGCATCCACCTCTGAAACGTCCTCAAAACCTCCGTCAACAGCAGTACCTTCAGCCATAATATCACAGGTAATGAAATATTATAGGATGTATGAGATCCAACTTTCCTTTCAGCTACTCTTTGGCACAAATGCAGGGAGAAAATAAGACACTATTCGCTTCAGTATTTGGTAACATAAAAGCTTATTGTTTAGTCCTTCCTCCACGAGGAGTCTGAGATAAAAGCTAAACAAACAAAATAAAGTTGGATTTAACCTGAGTTTCCTGAGATTCAATATTTATAATAATTTCCCCTCATTACCCTTCATTACCCTTGATTACTCTTACTACCCATGATTGCCATTATTAATGATAATTATTCATATGAACTTAATCACATGAATCATGGTTAATGCGTAGAGCTTCACCTCACAGCATTTTACATAGACCGCGCATATTATTATGATGCAGAGTTTATTGTGATGAAGAAGAATACCATCCTTCAGGTCACTGTGGCTTCGATTCAAATGCGTTTGTTGTATAATCGTGACACTGGGACAAATAATAGGAGTTCATTCTATTACACGGTGCTCGGGATTCAAACTGTTGAAGTGTCAATCTTTCTGATTGACAAGCTCAGCGTCTTAGCTACTGAGCCACCACATCCCTCTCCAGTACTGCTAGTAAGCTGGTAAACCCATAGGCTATTTAATGTCCCACCTCCTGCTGTGAACATCTGCAAACAATCAGCTATAAAGGTTATACTTCCCTTTTTCAAAGTTAACAACTTTAAGATGTGTGGACTTCAGCTCCCAGAATTCCCTAGCCAGCATGGATGGCTAGAGAATTCTGGCATAATTTGCCAAGTTTGCAAATTGTGCCTTAGAAGAGGACAGAGGCAGAAGGGTCTGGAACATAAGCAAAAGAAGGCCCCTGCTTTCATTTCTTGCCCCAATATTTGGTGAGATGATCTGGGAATTGAAGGTTGAATTAGCTGTGCTATTCATTTGATGTAGTTTGGCTTTGCTTATACTTGAATGACTATCTCAGTATGAATTAAGAAGTTTCCACCTGAACCTTGCTTTGTCTTGCTTTGGATTAGTCAGATTCAGTAATCCTGTCAGAATGCCACATTTTAGCACATTAAAAAAAAAAAAATACACCAGGAAATAAACTTCAGCAATACACTCTGAAGTGATCAGGTCACGCCTTTTACTGCAATCTGCTCTTGTTGTTATAACTGAAATCTGTGCAGTGCAAAATTACTTTTGATATCTTATCTTTATGTTATTAAATCTATTTAGTTCTGTCTCACATTGATTCTAATCAACATCAAACTATGGATAACTAACTTTTTTTTTCTCATTAGGAGATCTAAGAGAGATATCTTTGTTTAGAGTAATACCAAAAGATACGCTTGAGCAAGATTTGTTGATGTAAAAAAATTGCTGAATTTAAATCAGACTAAATCATATCCTGAATTCATTCAGGGTCTGAATTCCAATGTGCAAATCAGAAAACCAAACTGTTAACCCGCACAACAATTATGTACTTTTAAAAATGTAGACATAATGGGCATGAAATCTGCATGTATGGAGGACATCTCTGAGATGATAAAGCTGCATAATTTCAAAGCAAGAAGTGCAGGAATTTTAAATCATGTTTTTTTCCTGTTTTGATCTCTTCATCAAATTGCTGTTGAAAGTACTTGACAATTCCAATTCCCTTTATGGCCTTCTAGAGCCTCAAAATGTGTCCAAAGTATCCTGATTCATCCAGGGAATCAGGTTATCCCTGTCTCCAGTAGATATCCTTGTTTAGGGTAAATTGTACTGATGGGGCTACAAAAACAATCCTTTGTCCTTAGAGGACACTCTAGACCATTTGCATTTGGCCAGAAAAATGCAATCAGATCAGCAAAGCTGTCTCTCATACGATAGCTCCCTTGAGGAAAGCATACAATTTTGAAAATTTAGCCTCAGAAATAACGCCAATTAACTGCTCCAATTAATGTTCTTCATGTCTGGCTGTCAAAATATTGCAACTGAAAACAATAAAATAAACTAGAAATAATCCATTTAAATTCCATGCTTACATTTCTGTGTATGAATCCTGAGAGTGTGAGAGCATGTGTATTGAAATTATTGGTTTTATTGGTAGGGAACCCATAAACTCTTAAAGCTCTTCATGTTGATTGGTTGAATCAGTGGAGATCTGAAGTTGCACTTCCTCTTGAAAAGAAGAGAATCAAATCAAATCTTGCCTGACTAGACTTTTTTTTTAAAGGGCAGAAGGCATCACTCACTATTTATGCATGTACTGAAAAATAAGTTACTTTAAAAGTCCAAAATATTATTTTACAATTTATTATTATACAATGATTTGGCTTACAACATGTCAGACATGTCCAGACATCTGGAAACTAGCCCTTATCAACAAACGAGTCCCAGCCACGAAAACCAACACCGGACCCAAAACAACACATGACGCCATCACCATTCTCCCTCCCCAGGCTCAAATCCAAACCCACCCCATGGATGAAAGGCAACCACCGCCCAGAAACCAGAGCACGGCTGCATCACCAGCTGCCACATACTCTGACCCCCAAACCAAGCAAACTGACACATGCCATGGACACAGCCAGGCCTCAAACTCAGAGTCAAACCAAAAAGCGGAACGCTACACCACAGCCACCCACTCAGGATATCACATCATGGAACTTAGGAGGTTACACCACAAAACTTCAGGATGTTACAACACAGCCAACAACCCAGGAGATTACAGCACAAGACCCAGGATGTCACAACAATAAAACTCAGAACATATATTTTATCATTGGAACATATATTTTATCCCCTCTCTAACACAACCCATCTTTATATAAACAGGCAGTGTTATGGATTTTTCTCCATACATCCGTTCTCGTAGCCTCTTGTAATTCCTTTTTGGTTATCTCTTTTGTTGTCAACACCTGAATGTGTTCGATCGGCATTCCCACAAAAATCATGGGTTGAATGACTTTGTCTCTAGATGCATTGTATTGAGGTAGTCGAGATCGTGCATCCGCCATGAAGTTTTTACCTCCTGGAACACATTGCAAGTGGAAATCAAAACATTTAAAATACAAGGCCCATCTTACTTGTTTAGGGGACAGCTTTCTCGGTTTTTGTAATGCTTGCAAATTTTTATGATCCTGTCACTACTATGCAACACACGTGTTTGAAACGAAGCCCTGTCGATCTGAAGAATGGCAATCCCCTTCATTGGAATAAACTCTGTATAATAATAATATGCACGGTATATTGAAAATTCTGTTTGGTTAAGATATGTACATTAACCATGATAAATGTGACTGAATTACATTAAGTAATCATAAATAATAGTGGTAATCAGGGATAATAAAGGCAATCATGGATTATCAGGAGTAACGAGGGAAAATCATGATAAATACTGAGTTCTGGGAACCTCGGGTTAGATCCAACTTTCCTCTCAACTGCTCTTTGGGCCAAATGCATGGAGAAAAAAAAGCAAACTTCGCTTCAATATTTGATAAAACAAAAACTTCTTTTTTATTCCTTTCTCTGCAAGGACTCCAAGACAATAGCTAAACAAATAAAATAAAGTCAGATCTAACCTGAGGTTCCCTAACCAAACAGCATTTTCAATATACCACACATATTATTATTATACAGAGTTTATTCTGATGAAGAGGATTGCCATTCTTCAGATTGACGGGGCTTCATTTCAAATGCATGCGTTGTGTAGTCGTGACAGGTGTCACCCCAGATGGGGGTTGGCAGGAGGCATCGTCCCGTTTATTCATATTATGGGAGTGTTTCTCTATTTCAGTGGCTTCCCTGATTATTCTCTTGTTGAAGTGTTCAGTACACATGTTTTGGTTGAACTGTCCAAACAGGTCATAATGAGCTCCAGGGAATTCCATTTTCTATCCTGATGGGAAATAATTGAAAGGACCTCAATCACTCTGCTGAAAGACAGTGAGAGGATACAGTAAGTTTGCAGAGAAAGGGCTTCTTTGCCTCCATCTGCTATGAAAAATAGGATAAGATACACATTATAATTACAGCTTGGAGATGGAGTACCAGGGAAATGCAGCAACAAAAAGGATCTTCTATTTCAAAATATTAGATGCCTTCTGTAGTGACAGGAAGATAACAACTTGGGCTACTCATGCCTAAACAGAAGATTATTCTAGGATTTGAAACATTGCCTCCTCCCCTTTCACAGGAAGGGACATGAAAACATATTTCATTAAAATAAATATGTATGAAACAATCTTGCAGGATGCTGGTGAACGCATGAAAAGTGCTTTAGGCTTGGTAAAAAAAAGGCAATTTTCTTAATATATGAAGAAGAAACACCATTAGTGTGCCCAACATTTTCTAGAATGTGAGCACATAGCTGAGGAATTTACAAGCCAAAATTCAGCATGGGGCAACAATAGAAAAGGAGAAAAAGTGAAAAAGCAAATCATTGTGCAGTTGATTCATTTATATGTGTATGAACTTGGTTATAGGCTCAACCTCTCAAAAGACCAACCTCCTAAAGATTTCAAAAGAAAATGAAATGAAATGTTGAAGACAAACAAAATGGCTTAAAGACAAACACACATGCACATCTGATAGCCACTTTCTATGACTGTCTGCTTAATATTGCATCATGGAGATTTGGGGAGAGAGGAGAATTTTTGATTCCCTGTTAGGCATCCCATTAGGTTCCTAATTTAGTCATCCCACTCATTTGGGATTAAGTCTTCCTATATATTGGAAATAGGGTACCAGGCCATAGGGTTTAGTCCTTCTGATCAAAGAGAAATAAGCTTGAAATACTTGTTTTTAATTTATAAAATATTCATTTTTTTTTGCTTCCTAACACCTTATTTTATAAGCAATAGCACTTAGACTTATATACTGCTTCACACTGCTTTACAATCCTCTCTAAGTGGTCTACAGAGTCAGCATATGGCTCCCGGCAATATGGGTCCTTGTTTTACCCACCTCGGAAGGATGGAAGGCTGAGTCAATCATGAGCCTGGTGAGATTTGAACTGCCAAATTGCAGGCATCCAGCAGTCAGCAGAAGTAGCCTGCAGTTCTGCACTTTAACCACTGCACCATAGTGGCTCAAAAAGGCTTATTGTTTCCTTTTAAAAAGAATAATGGGCAGAATCTTCAAAAGCTGACAGTGGCCTCTGTCAATCTCTGAAATTGCCTGTTCTGAAGTGATTATCTTTTTTATGTTGTAAGAATATGTGTTTCCTGCAAGCCAAATCTCTTAACATAGCCTTATTTGGACACTTTAGCCTTGTCTGAATGATCTGAAGTGGTGTCTGACTGCTCCCTCAAAATGTTGATCTTGTTTTGAAATGTTGATCTTGTTTTGAAAAAACAAGAGAACAACATGAATGCATATCTTTTCAGGTTTCTCCACCAAAAGCAAATGCAAATGAAGAGAAATGAGGTTGGGGAGAATGAATGAAACTGGGTAAACAATTCTATCTTCCAGCCAGATAAATAACATTGCAGTCATAATACTTGAGAGAGGAACACTGATGATCATGACTGTGCTAAATTTTCTCCCTTTCTCTGTGCTATTAATTCCTGGGGGACCCAGAATGCTGAGAGGAAAACAAACCAACCCCAGTGATTATGGTTTTTTTCCTTCTTTCTTTTTCTGACTGAGGGAAACTAAAGTTTTCTTAGTTATTTGCTTACTATTTTATTATTTATTTCCTTATTTATATGCTGTCTTTTTAAACCATTTTTACAAGACAAAAGTTTTTATAAAATGGTATAATCACTGTGATCTATACTATTATGTCTTAAATGTTATATAAACATACATTAAAAACTGATTTTGCTTGAGTCTTTCCAATCTTGTCCACTGGTAAATAATTGTCCTTTATCTCCTATTTTTTCCTTGCCATACAATTATAGATTTACATTATGTGCATAACTATGGCTGGATCTGATTATTAATTAATTATTGCCTATAAATCATAACAATATGGCCCTAAGTCTAATAGTACAGATGTTGCATGAAAATGTGTTTTTCCTTTCACATGCTCAAACATTCCATTCCATATCTTTGTGGTGTCTCCAAATTTCATTCAATCCAGATAAAACATTATAGCCATTTGTTGATTTCCTCATGAAGTCAACATAAGACTTTCTCATCAAGTCAACAATTCAGATTCCCCATTACAACAATTTATGGATTTGAAGATTATCCAGATCAAAACCAGAGCTGGAGTTATCTGAAATCCCTCTTGGGTAAATTGACCTGCTACTTGAAGCAGAATTTTAAGTAAAGTTATGTTTGATGTTTATTTTTATTTTGTTTTTAATATTCTGTAACAGCTTTGTTCTCTATGCCATCCATCTGGTAAAGTCTCAAGATTCATTTTTCTTACCATGTATATGTGTGCATCTGAACTAGACTGTGTTGTTTCTCTGTGTCATATAATATACTAGCTCGATACCCATGCTTTGCTACTAAACTATGTGGTCGGGCTCAGTTTTTTTGGGAGGAAAATAAGGGGGGGAAATTCTGCCTCTGCATCAATTGGTATTCATCTGGCTAGTGTTATGTCATTGTGTGAGGGCTGTTTGCAAATTGAAGCAGTATTTGCTGTGTGAGCAAGGAGACAGCAAGGAGCCTGGGTGTGGTTTACTCAACTGTTCTGTACTAAAGCTGCTTGGTGCTATGAAACTAAAACTGAAACTGAAACTCCTCCTCTGCTTGTGTTTTGCATATGGAACAGATTTCTTTTTGGATAGGGACGGGGAGTAGAACTCCTGAGCATCAGAGCATGTTAATAATAATACTGTATATACAAAATACTAATGCTGTGATGGTCATTTTGAAAAATCATTTTTTAATGAGCACCTAGAAGCAAGAGGAACATACATGCCAAATTTCAAGTTTGTAAGTTTTACAGTTCTGGAGATTTTGTGATGATGCGTGAGTAGTATTTCACTTTTATACACAGAGATGTGGATATATACATAATTTTGTATATATTTTTATTTATTTATTTATTTATTATTTGTCATATTTATGTAGGTTATACTGGAGGTGATGACCCTTTGAGAGCTGTATGCAATGAAATTTCGTTTTAATGTATGCTGATTAGTGTACATTCAAAGTGACAGTAAAGTTATTCTAAGTTTAAATAAATATTAGCTTCCTTGCAGCACCTTACGATATTTCCATTTATTTTTTTTGCCAGGCTATTATAGGATTTCATGAAAAGGAAATTATTTCCATGTTCTCTGAAAGCAATGTAGCTATCTGTGGACCTTGGCCTCAGAGAGTTGCAGGTTGGGCAGATAATTATTCAAAGAGAAGCATATTTGTGGGAGCATTACAGTTATTTAATAGTCACCAAAAGCCTTATTCCCAGACTTCGAAATCTGGGGCTTACTGTTATCTACAGCAAAACTTTAATTTGTTTTTCATAATTACCTAATTGCATCCATACTTACTTGATGATGTTACCTAATTGGCTAATGAAACCTCTGCAAACAAACAAGCTCAGAGAGCACCAAGGACTACACAGTTCAACGCTGAGCTACATATATTCTCTTCCATTGGAATTGCCTCATTATAATGTATAAATTGCAAACCTACTGTGTATACAGATAATTACTTTAGGCTATTCAAGAGTATGGTCATGCACTGCTTCAGATTTGATTGGGAAAGGATGCTTTAGAATGGATGGGAGCATGTATAAAATATCTATCTATCGTTCATTGAGGCAACCATTTTCTGTTTCCTGGCTGTTCAGCTGCAGTGGAGAAGCTTCCATTGCAATCTAGATGTGGCTGTTTTTAAAACATTTGTTTTGTTCAGCTTCCATGCATTCTAAAGCACATTCTGATCAGATCCAAAGTATTGCACAAGTTTATTAGAAAGCTAACATTTTTGTGTATTTTATTTGATACACTCAATTATTTACTTCTTTCATACTTTGCACTCACTAATTAAGATAGTCAAGAGAACTAAGCAAGTTTCAAAAAGAGATGAACATGAACATATGAGATCAATCAAAATGACCTTTCCTCCTCCTCCTCCTCCTCTTCCCCCTCCTCCTCCTCTTTTCATTGTTTTAAAAATCACATGAAGCTTACTCAGATGCCCTTTAAAAGTTCTTTGTATTTTGATTATATTTGGGATCTGATTTAATCTTACGTTAAAGAACATGTAGCTCCTGAGAGGGGAAAAATGTCATAGGTAAATGATGTTCAACTTCACTTGTACATTGGCTAATTCCCTACAGTGTTCAAAAGGTCCTGAATGTTAGCCTATATATGTGGTAGCAGAAGGAAGGCAAGGCACACGCTGAAAAAATAGCATTGATGTAGATTAATGTTAGCACTGATCTAAGTACCATGGAGTCTTGTGCACATAAATCCAAAACATTTTCATGCATGAATTTATTTTATTATATTTTAATATAATAAGGATAAACCTTCAAGTTGCTTCGGGTGGTAGAAAAATTGCCTTGCTTGTGCTCTCTCTCCCTCTCTCTCTCAAAAAATCCTTGCAGTCCTGAGGCATAGACTTTGGGCATATATTATCACTCCTCTATTTATCCTTACTGCCACTAGATAAAAAGAAATCAAGGGAAAAATATTTTTCCTCTGTGAAATTATCCATTATGAATAAAGTGGGTAGAATCCAGTTACAGGATATCATCCTTTTTCTCAGTCTCTTTAAAATTCAAAAATGTGAATTTTCCACACAAAGTAAACTATCTCCATATTCAGATGTAAACGTATTTTTGCTTTACTACATTTGACATATTTCTTTTGCTCATGGAAGTCATGGGAATAAAGAGCTGTATAAAACACATGCCAAGGTTAGTCAGTCCTGGAGAGTTTTTTTTTTTTTTAAATTGATTTTACAAAAAACATAAACAAACATAAAAACACAAACCATCTTCCATATATATACATCCAGTGTGCCGGTTGATCTACACATTATTTTTGTGCAACCATTTCATAGTCTTCTATTACAATTACATTATATATCCTCTCATACTTTCGATCCAATATCAAGTACATTAATATCTTTATTAATCAATCATTGACTATACTTTTATTCATTCATGTTTTATAAAATAATCATATTTACTTAGGTTTATTTTATAACAATTCATATTGTCGCTCCCAGATCTATCCTAGAAATCATTTTGTAAATATAATTAAAAAAGAAAAAAAACATCTTTATATGTTATTATTTTCTAAAAATCTACAAATTACATTAACTATAATTATTATCTAACCACTGATAGAATAGATCCCAAACTTTGTAAAATTGTTTATACAAATCTTGTTCTCGAATTTCAAATGTCCATGTCTACCATTTCAGCACATTTCAATATTGTCTTAATGACTCCTCACTGTCATGTATCCTTCTCATTTTTTTCAGTTTTCAGGCAAATACAATCCTAGCTGCTGTTAATACATTTACAATCAGATATTAAAATCTTACTAATATTTCAGGACGCAAAATTCCCAATTAAAAAAATTATCTGTTTCCAAAGTCTACTATGCTTATGTGTCATTTTTTTCATCCACATGTGGATTTTTATCCCAATTTTTTTAGGCGGTCCAGGCATGTCCACCACATATGGAATATGAGCCGGGTGTCTGATGAACATTTCAACACTTTTCGCACTTATTCTGAAACATCCTTGCTGTTCTTGTCGGGGAAAAATGCCACCTGTAAACATCTTATACAAATTTTCTTGTATGCTGTTTGACATTTGTCATTTATAATTTTGAAACCACAATTTTTTGCCATTTCTCTAAGTCAATCCCACAACCAAAATTCTTCCCCCAAGCAATCATAGATTCTTTACTTGTTCTTCTCTATATTAATTTCTCATAAATATCCATATAATTTTTAATCACCTTTTCATCAGCACCGGGTCAAAATTCTTTTCTCAAATCAGTCAATTTATCATAAAAACCTTCTGTTTTAACCATCTTTATCCTACCTTGATTGTAATTTGTGCATATGAAAACGCAATTCATCTTTTATACCTGTTTCTTCTATTTTTGTATAGATTTAAGTTCAACCGTTTTCATTCAGTATTTCACCATATTTAACTGTTCCCTTTTGCATATTATAGATAAGAAAAATGCCTTCAGTTCGAATAACCAACTGGATTTCAAATAACATTGTCTTTTAGTCTCCTCGCCCCAGTTTAACCAGCAAAGACTCCCGTATATTAATGTCTTCTAAAGTAAACCCTGTATTTTCGGTTCCTTTAATACCATTAAAAAGCATGCCACCCCAACAACAGATCCATGTCCTTCTAATGTTCAACAATCTAGTATTTCTTAATGTTATCCATTCTTTACCCCACATCAATTTCGTAGCTTTGAAAGTACAACTCCCAATTAGGCAAAGCCAAATCCTCCCTTATTCTAGCATCTTGCAAAAGTTTAACTTTATCTGCCTCATATCTTGCCATATATTATTTCAGCATGATTTTATTTAAATCTTTCAAAAATTTTTTTTCCAAGCTGATTGGAATTGTTGAAACAAATATAAAAATCTGGGTAATATATTGCATCTTGATTGTTGAATTCTCCCTATTAGTTGAACAAGTTTGTAAATTTTCCCATTTACCAAATGCTAGCGCATCATGTTGCTTAAGTTTAATATAAATATTCTCTTTTAATGTACTAGCATCTGCTGTCAAGATGCAGTACTTTATCCCCAAAATATATACTCCCAAGTATATATCCCAAGTATTTCATCTTATTCGTCGAAAATCGGGAGTTTCAATAGTCTGCTAATTCTCTTTTGTCTGATAGCATCTTCTTGTCAGAATCTTTGGTCTGTTTTATTTAATTTTCAAGCCAGCCTACCTTTCCATATGTCTCTATCTTCCACAATTTTGGTGCGTTTTCTAATGGATTTAAGATGAAAAAAACCAAAATCATCTGGCAAAGCTTGCAATTTTAAATTCTTCCTTTTTAAATTTTCCAATCCCTTTTATGTCCTTTTCTTCTCGAACATTCTGTTAGCACTTCCAAAGGTTAACACAAACAGCAAAGGATAAACCATGGGCATCCTTGTCTATTCCCTTTCTATATTAATCAGAATCTGTCATTCTCGCCTATCATTACTTTTGCTGTTTATATTTTGTGAATATAGCTTGAGTATGATATTGCTTGAAATATTTTTTTAGGAAGCCGCATCTGTTCAGCAGTAACAACATGAATCGTCAATTCACATTATCAAATGCCTTCTGTTATCTAAAAATAGCAAGCCATTTGCTTTTCAAGATGAGCCCATAATATTCAAAAGTGGTCCAAAAATTTAACTCTCGTATTGTCTTTAATTGTCTTTCTTTGGCAGAAATCCATTTGATCAGGATGAATAAAACTGTTTAAATATTTTTTAAGTCTTTCTGCCAATATTGGAAGCAAAATTTTATTTATCTTGCATTTAGTAAAGAAATAGGTCTTATAGTTCTTAAATTGTAATGATCAGCCTCCTCTTTTGGAATAAGTATAATATAAGCTATCTAACCATGTTTAGGTATCCTCTTCTTTAACATAAACTTCATTCATAACTTCTACGATGAAAGTTCAATGATTCTTCCTAAATGTTTATTACAATCCTGCAGGAAGTCGCATCTGGGCCTGGCGCCTTTCCATATTTTGCTTCTTAAGTGCTTCAAAGTTAAAGGCCCTGTACATCGGCCGACGGATGCAAAACATATGTAAAAAGGACAACAAGCGGATGAGAAAATGTCCATCCGTTGTTATCCGCTCTCAATAAAGTGCCCCAATTTGCAATAAAGAGGAAGGACAACATGGAAAGGAACGGACGGGGAGAGGACGTAGGAGGATGTTAACGGATGCTCCCAGAAGCCTAGCGGAATGGAAGGTGGATGAGCAGATGACACATCCGCAGGCTTCCCAGGGGAGCACCAGCGAAGGCGGACCCGCAGTGGAAAGGAACGGATGCAGAGCGGATGCCTAGCGGATGACACGGATGCATCACGGAAGCCTACGCGGATTCCTAGCGGATGCCTAGCGATGCAAAGCATTCACTGCGCATGGCGGGGAGGCATGCAACTTGCATCACCCCGTGGATAATTAAAAGGATGCAGCTCGGCAAGCAGGTCAACATTCAGAGGAAAGACCTGCTGCCAGACACATCTCCAGCCAACAACCCTGGAGGAAGAAGAGGAAAGCCCTGTGCTTACTCCTGCCTGCCAGCCCTGGCAAGAAGGACAGGCCACCATCCTACCCCTGCCCTGAACTCGCCTCTGCTGGGGCTCTGCTGCTTGGGCTGACTTCTGCTGGTGCTAGTGCCTTCTATGGTGCTGCTCCTTGGTGCTGGTGCTTCTGCTGGTGGCTTAACTCTGCTGGTACTGCTCCTGGATGCGGTGCTCTGTGTGGCTTACTCCTGCTGGTGCTGCTCCTGGTGCTGTTGGTGCTGCTGGTGCTGCCTGGTCCGCTGGTTGCTGCTGGTGCTGCCTTTTGCTGCTGCTTGCTGTGCTGGTGCCTGCTGGTGGTGGTGGTGAACCAGCCCCTAGAACTCAAGCCCGACTGATAGGGCCCAGAGGCCCTGCCAGAGGGAGAAGAGCAATTGGCGTGATAGGGAGAGGAGACAGTACTCCATCGAAGAGGAATAGGATGAGGTTGCTTCGAATGCTGAGGGAGAACGAGTTACCTCTGGCAGAAAGGGACACAGGCTCTATCGAGCCCCACCAAGTGGAAGCAGGAGGCATGGAGAGAGAAGGCAGAGAGCCTGGGCTACACTTCGAGGTTCCTCCTTGGGTGGTGGACGCAACATGCACACCTGGTACGGGAAGCTGCACCTCAAGAAGTCCTGGCCAGGCCAACGGTCAAGTTCACCGACTGGAGACCTACATGATGGCCAATTGCAGCTTCTTGGAGGGTGATGTCCACCACCGAGGAGAGCCCCTCTGTCAACCCCTCTCTCAGGCAGCCCGCACAGAGAGCCATCCCTCTTCTGGGCAAGAAGTCAGCTCTTGTGGTCCAGCAGGTATCTTGGAGTGCCCCACGACGGAGACCCCCAACAGCTTTGCACTCGCCCGGGTGAGCACATGGAGGACCCCCCCTGACACCTGGAGCAAGGAGAGGCCGCTGCCAACCAGAGACCAACCACACCCATCCCAGCTCCACATGCCAACAGAAAGCAGGCAGAGAGCCAACGGAGGGACAGAGCCACACTGTCCTACTGGAGATCAGGGACACCATCCACAAGCAGCGTAGATATCCTCTCTCCAGCTGGTACACACCAACATATATACCATCCTCTAACAGAAAGCTCTCCTCACCTACATCAACCAGACCCTCATGGACATGTCCCGAATCCCAGTACCAGGTGACAAGGAGAGGATCACAGGTTCTTCTGCACAAATCCTCCAGGCCAGCTGAACCTGCTCCAACCTAGTCGAGGTCTGCTCCTCCACACCAGGTGATGTCACAAACCCTTCCAAGGTTTCCACAGGCCCTCATCTACCAAGGCTAGGCTACCAGGACGTTCCAGCCAACACAGGCAGCTCTTTCCCAGTTCAGGCACAGGTTCATCGCACGCCACCGGTGCACCAATGCCACTGGCCCACACCTCGCTCACGCTGCAGAACCAGACCCCCACACAACTCCTCGTTCCTCCATCACGCCAGCAGGCCTCCAGAACATCTGTCATCGGTCTGGAAACTGACGCCCATTTCATGGAGGAAGGGGCGCTCAACATACAGGACTGAGCCAGCTTCCTGAGAGCTCCCTCACACACCATCTCCTGTTGTTCCCTCTGGGGCCAGGCACCCCATGGTGCCATCAGACCAGCACTCCAGCGCACTGCCACCTCCACAGCACTGGACCGCTTCACCCCTGAGACTATGGGCATGCCTCAAGAGTGACTGAGAAGAGTGCCAGAGACTGGGTTCTACCTGTTGACTTTTATCTTGGCTTGGGACATCTTACTTGGGTCATTTTGCTTTTACAGTTTGTTATTAATAAAGTTTATCTTTGCTTCACATTTCATGTCTTCACCCACTTGGTCATTTATTTTAGTCAATAAAGTCTGGTGGAAAACTTTACGAAATGGTTTAAGCGCTTTGAATGCTTGTGGGATGGGGTAGGATTAGCAGGTGGGATGGGAGCGGATACCTGTGAATGGCTATAGACTGTGGATGGGTTGGAATAACAGTGGAAATGGGGCAGGGATACTGTGGGATGGGAATAGCTTGTGGGATTAGTAAATCTTCCAGTGCAAGCATAGTGGGACTGTATGGTCCACCTCCAGGTGCCACACCTAATGGCCCTTATTATCATGAACAATTTAATCATTCATGAACACACATTTGAACATAAACAACAACTCTTTAATTAAATGCCCTGTTCATTGTACGGCCACTCAACATACATGGCAGCAATCTCATCAGTGGAAGAGACAGGCTGAAGGAACATCCAATTAAGCATCTACCACGCTGTCTTGCCACTCCACTGCTCCAGCGGGGAGTTGCACCAGTGTTTCAGGAGGTTCGCTGCTTCTTCGCCTTCACGGTGAAGCTCTGTTGAGGGCCTTGGCACATCCTTAGTGTCATCAAGGTTTTCGCCCTTGCCTCCAATTCCACCAGGCTCCATGTCCCCATTGCCTTGTTGAGGTCCACGAGCCTGTTTGCCAGCCTGGGGTAGTGGGTGCGCATGAGATTGGTGCAAGGATGCAGCAAGTTCCACGATCCTCCTCAACGGTCTGTGGGTGATGCTGGCAGTGGTAGAGAAGTACCTGGAACCTGTTGGCCAGATGCCTAAAGGCATTCTCGCACCACCCGCCTTGGCCCTGGACAGCCTATAGTTAGAAGATCCTCTCTTCATGGGTGAGGTATCTGGAAGTGTAGGGCTTACAGAGGTAGTGTCTGAGGGATAAGCCGTATCCCCCATGACGAAGTAGGGGCAGCATCTTGCCGTGTTGTTAGGCAGGGGGTCTGGATCTGGGAAGCCCATGATGACGGTTGGCATTCCAGCCCCTCCTTGAGGTCACTGGGCGTTGTATACCTTGGGCCATCTGAAGCTGACCCGTTGCCTGAAGCATTCGATGTCAGAACTTGCAGTCAGCATTGACCATGGTTGAAGAGGATGGAATGTTGAAGAAGCCCTTGTAGTTGAAATAAGTTGGACCCTGAGTTGGCTGGAGCTTTCAGGCCAGTGCTGCCATAGGCTCCAACATGTGGGGGAAGTTCCACTTCTGATACCACATGCTTCTGCAACTTTCTTCCAGCCTTCTTCAGTGGAAGGGGCATGGAGAGCTCCTCCTTGTATTCCTTCGATGAGGCCTGCACCACTCTCTGACGCACAATGCTGATGGTGGTTGTGTGGCACCTTCCAGGCATACTGCATGTTCTAGTACGTGGTCCGCCGGGGCCAAGTGGTGCAGAGTCAGGACCACCTTCAGCCCAGGATCCAGGCTGGGCTGGAAGTTGGTGTTTGCCTTGTCAACCTGGGTTCAGCCGCATACAACAACTTCGTCAAACATGGCTGGCGGCATCCTCATGAAGTTCTGGAATGCACGAGGGGTCTTCGTTCCTCAGCTCCACCATCAGCTTGTGTACAGTCCGTATTCCGCATCTTCTCAGATCCATCTTTCGGACTCCAGACACTTTCTTGAGTGCCTCTTTTTCTTCTGTCGAACAGGTGAAAGAGCCTGTAGAATGGCTTCGCATCTGTTGTAGAACAATGGCGGGCTACCAAAAAGGATTGTGCGACGATCATGGTGGAGATGACCTGGATGCTTTGGAAGAACAACGAGTAAGATGAAGGCTGAAGAGGTCTGCACACAGGGCTGCTGGAGTGAAAGTGAGATCCAGGTGATTTCTCCCCCTTTTTATGGAAATATCATTTTTCCACTTGTGGTCCCTTCGCACAATACTCAGGCATCCTCCAGACATCCGTAAATATCCAAGATATGTCCCTATTATGAATGTTTTTTCCGTTTAAAATGCTTTATATCCGAGCTGCATCCTTTCATCCTTTCTCACGTCGTGCTACTTACGCTGCGTGTACGTTCCCATGTCCGTTTCACTTCCTCCGCTGTGTCCGTTTTCCGGCTGGAGTGCGTGGATGCGGCAGCGGATGCCTAGTTGGTATAGTGGATTGCTAACCTGTGGATGGGTAATGATGATGACGGACATATAACAGATGTTCCCCGTATGCGTATCTGATATAGAATGGATGCGTGGATACTTTATCGCTCAAAAACGTTTTGTGCAGTTCAAACTTTTTGAGAGGATGAAATCTCAGTAGAACTGGATCTGGATGGATAGAGGGTATGAAAAACGGACGCAAGTGAGTACTGAAACGGATCATTGCGTTAACCAAACGGTTGGCAGGTGTTTTCTCTACGTTTTACATCCTCTTTCCATCCGTTGGTGCTGTGTGACAGGGCTTTAACCACAATCGTTATATTGCTTTCTAAACATTGTTTCAAATCTCTTTAAGTATTCTGGGTAAGATAACATCCCTGTAAATACTGTTGACTCTTTTCCTCATCAATATTCCTATTTGTGGCATAAATTTCTCACAATAGTCTTTGTATATTTCCTTCTCTCTCTGCTACCAATGCAAACTGGCCTTGATCATCTATTAGTTGGCAAATTTCCTTGATTCTTTCTCTCTTTCTTCATTTATATGCTAACCACCTTCCCTGGTTTATTTGCAGTCTTCGAGTAATGTCTGTTTAGCACCTCTAATTTTGTGCTAGCTCCTTCTTTTTCTCAATTAAACCATTTTATGTTTAATTGTATCCATTTTTAACTTGGTACCTTTTTCTGTGGCATTTCTTCTGTAAGCTCTTTTCAATCCCTTTATCCTCTTCTCTATGCCTTAGAGGCTAATCTTTTGTGGGTATGTCTTTCTTGTATAGTGTATTATCAAAGCCTCTGGCATATGCCTTCAATTGTATCCCATACATTCTGGATTTGATTTATCTTCTTTTTGTTTTCTCTAAAGAAAAGAGCCAGTTCTTTCTCCATCCACTGTACAAGTCTTTTCCTTTAAAATAGTATTATTTAACATCCATCTAAATCTCTTCTTGGTCCTTTCCATTTTAATTGTCATGGATTGTGGTCTGCCCAAGTCCTTGTTTTCAATACTTACTTCTTGAATATTAGTTAACAATTCTGTGACAGCCATATCATAATATATTCTGGACCATGATAAACGTCTATTTGAATAGATTTAGGGAGAGTCTTTCTGTTTTGCTTTGTTGTTTCTGTGCTGTATAATCCATTTATTGTCTACAATTCAATTGAAATCTCCCCATCAAAAATATATTGCATAGTCCAGTTCATATTTTCATGTGTAATTTTTTGTAAAATTCTTCTTGATTATCATTCGGGGCATAAATTGCAATCAGGCATGTTTTTATATTATTGTCTTTATTTCCACCATTAGTATTCTTCATCATCATCAATATATATCAATTTCATGGATATATATCTTTAATATTAATATCTAAGACCACTCCTCTTTTTCTTGCTTTGTGTCAAAGAGGTAAATATTTTCCCTAATTTTGGCTGTCTCAGCAATTGTTCATGTTTCTTTTTTGATGGGTACTTCTTGTAGACAAATTATATCAAATTTTAATTTCTCTAATTTATGAAAAATTTTCCTTCTTTTAACAGCTGAATTAAGTCCATTTATATTGATTGTGATTAAATTTTTTCTTCCATGGTTAAATTTTGTAGTTAGGTTAACAGCTCTCGTTGATCTTAGTTCGCGTTGTTTCCTTGGCTTCCTCCTTTCCTCCCACTGTCATCTTCTCTTTCCAGTCATCATTTGGAGTCCTCTTGAAATTCAATTAGTGAAATTTCTTTTTCTGCCTCTTTTCTCTCTTTAAAAATTCTGCATAAAATGATTCAGCTTTCTCAATTGAGTCAATTCTATATCTCTGTTCTTGCCATGTGAACATTCAAACCTTCTGGATCAGCCTTCGATAATTCACCTGCTTTTAAAAGTAGCAATTTGGTCAAGAATCAGTGTTCTCTTATCATTGCTCTCACTTTCTGGGTACTTGTTTCAAGACCACAATTCCTTATCCTTTTATTTCAATGTTTTCTTCTCTCGGTACTGCAGAATTTGCAATTTTAATGATTTCTTTGTAAATCTGATTGAACATCTCTTGGTAAACTATTTCTCATCACATATCTTGTAAAGACTCAATAAACCTCATCTATTCCATCCATCATCTTCTCTTGAGTTATTTCCAAAGCTTCTGACAGTATTTCTGTTATATCTCAGCTTAGTTTTGTCCTTTTTCTCCTCTATATTTTGAAATCTAAGATAAAATTCTGATCTGTCCATCTCCCATCTCAGCATACCACTTTTATCTTGTTCAACCACAATTATATTGTTATCAATGTCTCCAATCTTCTTATCTCTTTGTTACCTTCTTCTTCAGTTTCTTGGAGCCTCTCATCATACTTCATCATCATTTGTTTGGATGCTCTCCACTTTTTCATCAGTTTTCCATGTTCTTTGTTCAATGGTCTCTGTTCTTTGTTCAATGTTCTCTCTTCTCTTTTCAATATTCTCTGATCTTTGTTTGAAATATTTTGAATTACTTGCATAATCATCTGTTAGGGTCACTTTTTCTTGTTCTTTTTCTTGCTTTAACATTATCTGTATTGTGCATTGTCCTCCAGATGGTGGAGAGGAGAACCAGAAGAACCGGAGCTGTTCATTTCCTACTCATTTTTGAAAAATTCAAAATCTCAAAATTCTTCTAAACTTAATCCAGTTGTAAAATAACCAGCTACAATTCCAAGTAAAAATAGTGGAAAAAAAAAGAAAAAAACCAAATAGTAATAATAATTAAAAAGCAAAAAGGGGAAAAAAAGTTTCTTTCAGGCTCTTGCATGCCATAATCCAATCGATTAGTTAGAATGACAATAAAAATTCAAATGTTAAAAAAAGAGCATAAAGACATCATAAACAAACACCAAAAAAGGAGAATTTATAAGTCCCCAAAGAAGGCAAAAGGTAAAGAAAAAGTTAAAAAGAAAAAAGAAAGGAAAAAATTCTTCAGGTTCTTCAACACCTTAACTCCAATTAAAAGTTCTCAAATATAAAAAGATACATAAAAATAGACCAGAAAGAAACCAATATGAAAAGTAGACAAGTTCCAGAAAGCCAAGTTCCAAAAGCCAAAAATCCAAATAATCTATTACCAAAAAAAAGATAAATTGGTGGGGAGGAATAGCACAAGTTAGAAAAAAAAAAATAAAGAGTACACTGCACTTTATTTAATTATCCAAGGCTCTTATTATCGTCTCTTCTCTCTTCCCCAAAAAACTTATCACTTTTCTTTCCTAAGTTTCAGCACCAGACTCCAGCTGTTGAATAGAAACCCAGAAGAGCACCTGCAATAATACTCTCCGGTGTTTCTTTCCTCTATCTTATCAACCAGGCAATGTCTTGAAACAAAGTCTCATTTTTTCTCAGCTTTGTCTGGTAAGGAAAAAAACAAAATACTTCCAAGCCTCTAGTTGGCAGTGTTACAAAGTTTCTTTAGCTTTCACTTTTCCACCTCTCCTTTTCCAGCAAAATATAATAAGGATTAACTAAAAAAGAAAAAAGTATTAAAAAATTACTAAAAGGAATCTCTAGCTTAACATGTTATAGAATCAAAAAGGAGAAAAGAATAAATAACAAGAAGAAAAAGAAATCAGTCCAGTTTTCAAAATATAAAATCATATATAAAAAATCCAACAATGAAGAAAAAAAAATAATTACTTTGACATCCTTGTTTAAAATCGCCACTTAATAATTCTGTCAAAACTTTTACAGATTCTTTCTTTTCTTTAGGGTGTCCTTTCAAGTCTTAAAATATATATAAAAAAGGATTCTCACCAAATCGGCACACTCTCTCTTTCTGTTTTCTTCCATCTCGGAGCTGTCCCAACTTCAGCAGCTTTAATGGATGCTTCTTTGCTGCTGGCAAAAAGAGCTTCTCCTGGATCTACCAGGAACTTTGCAGTATCCCTGGGATTGACAGGACACGCTCTTTATGATCGCCGTCTCTTCAGGACGATTTCGATCCAATTGGACCATCCAGGAGCAAAGATATTGGCAGCGATCTCGGACATCCAAGATCACATGCCATATCATCGTGATGCCAGCTCCACCTTCCCAGTCCTGAAGAGTTTTAAGGTAGGAGCGTGCACATTTTTCTCAGCTTTTTTTTGGCTTTCCCCCTCTTTATTATTATGAGTTTTATTGGTTTATGAAATACAAAGAGAAATTCAAAAAAAGTAATGGAAAACGAAGGGAGAAGGAAAAGAAAAGAAACATGAGAGGGGGAGGGAAAAAAGGAAGAAAAAGGCACTAACATCCGACTCTCTTTATCACAGTAGAAGATAGCTCTGTAACTTTTTACTTTTACACAAAAATATGTACAAGCCATTTCTATAACAATAAGCCTATCTAATGAACAAAAACAAAATCAAAGTTTCATTTTTTTCCCATTGCAAGCACAAAATCCAGAAGCAATTTCAGAATAGAAACAAAGTTAGATATAATATCTTCTTTGGATAAAAGAATCAATCTGACTATCTCTGCTTCTCTTTGCTGTAGGGAATAATATAAAATATAATATAAAAATGGAAATCATAAAGAGGATTCTCTTAATATAAATTATGATAAAGATTAATGAGTTAACAGCTTTCTTTCGCTTTTGAACAGTCTGCTGGTGGTTACAAATGCAGAGAACAAGACAGGGCAAAATGAAACTGGATTTCATTTAAATTTAAATTAAAGAAAGAAAATATAATTCTTTTTCCATAATTTTATATAGCAGTTTTTCCATTCTGGGCTCCCCAGAATCACTACTTTTGCAAGTTGTCTGAAACCATAAGTTTTTCTTTTTCTTTTATATTTGGAGTTTGGAGCTCCCTTTGCTATAAACCTTCCACCCACTGCATTCTTGTTTTGCTCTTGGGAGGTAAGAATAAATCTAAACTCTTTTGGTATTTGAATTCTGCTATCATTTAGCTTTCTTTCCTTGTCTAACTTGTGTTTAATTAATTGCTCATCATGGGATTTCCAGTTTCCAAGTCCATCACCATATTTTTTGTTCTTTCTTGTTCCCGAACCTCCCTTTTTTCAACAATGGTGATCAGATATATTATTCCAGGTATGAATCTTACCAACAACATAGAGCAGAACTATCTCAATACTCTACTTCTTTTGACACAGGCCAAGATTGCATTATCTGCAAAACTCTGCTGGCTCAGACTGAATCTGTGGTCTTATAGGCACTTACATAATTCTCATAACTGTTTTTTGCCTATTTGTACTTTCCCAAAGATGCTTTTTCAAGAGGCAACTGGACTTTCTGCATTTTTTTTTAATAACGTTTCACTTCTCATCCAAGAAACTTCTTCAGCTCTGACTAGATGATGGGGAATAGAAGGATTCATGCTCCTTGCAGACAGCTGGTCATTTGCATTCTTTTAAAGAGTCATTGAGTCTACCTGGAGGTTTATCTGTGTCATTAGAGTCACCTGAGTGGTGCAAATGGCTGTGGAACCATCTTAGAACTGTTGAAAGGACTGTATTGTAAATTGGAGATAGATGATGTCATATCCCTCTCCCTCTGTTGAGAGATGGCTGTTCAATTTTGACATAGATGGCCTCTTTGGACCCTCTTTCAAACCAGTGGTCATCTCTGTCTAAAATGTGGACTTTGCTGTCTCCAGAAGAATGGCTTTTATCTTTTAAATGCAGATAGACTGATGAATCTTGCCCTGATGGATTTGTTCTCCTATGTTGTGCCATGTGTTTATGAGTCCTTCCATTCCCTACCATCCAGTCAGAGCTGAAGAAGCTTCTTGGATGAGAAGCAAAACATTTTCAAAGGAAAAACAGAAAGTTGCCTCTGGAAAAGGCACCTTTAGGACAACCATGACTTGGATGACTGAATATCTCCATAGACATCTATTTGTACTTTATTCTTTGGATTTTCCTACCTAAGTGAAGAATCCTACATTTCTTGCCACTTAACTGAATAGTGTTGGTTGGATTTCAATGTCCAGATCTATTATGAAAGCTTTAATTTCAAGACTGTCTTCTGTGATTCTGGCAATTTTTACCCCATTCTATCTTAAGTTTGCTTTTTCTTAAAGGCCAAAAAATAGTTTTAGATATTGGATGGAGATATACCTTGGTCCCAAGTTAAATGTTTATGAATGAGAAAATATTCAGGTTGGAAGTAATTGAACAATCTTCATATAAGGGTACAGATTTTATGTCTGATTTAATCTATCCAAGAATTTCTCCCCCACCCTTTTTCATCCTGTTTGAAATAGAAAGCAAGAGAAATGTATAAAAGGTGTGAAGGAGGGACAGAATTAAGCAATACATCCTAGAAACAGGTTACGTTTTCTCATTATAACCTTGCAGAGAGCTGGGAGGATAAATGAGAATTTAATTGTAAGACACTTTTGTACATGGAAAAGTGCCGCCAAAACAATTAACACTAATTGAAGACAAGGTACACATCATATTTTATCCTTTACATCCTGAAAGGCAGATGATTAAAAGAATTTACCAGCGAGCAGAAAGAAGAAGGCTGATCTTTTTCTTCTGATTGTGTAACAATCCCTTACAGGTTATGTAACCCTCTTCCCTGAGCTGAATTCATCTCTCTTGCCAAAGGCAAAAATGAACTGTAGAGTTACTTGACTCATCACCCCACCGCCAAAGCAATATAAAACACAATGAGATTGCAGTTAAAAAGAAACCCAAGAGTGCAGTGGTAGCACATGCTGTAAATTAATAATACTGCATTTCCTTTTTTTATTGTTATAATGATGATTAATATTGATGCTATGCTGTAAGGTTGGTAATGTTGCTGCATATACATTTTTATGTTAACTAGTTTGGCATCATTTTCTCTGTGATATACTGTATATGCGATAGAAAAACAAACAAATGGTAACTTGGAGTATTTAGCAGTATTTAATGGCCTTAAAGAAAGATATAGATAACTAATTTGTGGCAAGAGTGGCATATACATAATATTTAATATTTTCTGAAAACCAGTGTGTTCTCATCACTTTTCTTTAAGCAAGATTTAAGTTCAAATGATGAGGCTCGTGCAAACATGTACAATGTTGCATTTTGCTTTTTTTTTTTTTTAATGTGATGTAGTCACACNCTTTTTTTTTTTTTTAATGTGATGTAGTCACACAAGGACAAACCTTTAAATGGTAAGTCAGCTGGGAAAAGAGGGTTAATTATCCCCCTGATTACAATTATTTACAATTTCAAATCCACCACATCTGTTTCTATATTTTCTCAACCCCAAGTGGTTTCATGTTTCATATTTACTTTTCTCTGGGACCCCGTGGGAGGAATCAGCACTGGGAGTGTTTCGTGAAGACTTGTAAATAACAACAGGAGAATATATGCTTGGGCAAGTCAAAGTGAATCTGCAATGTTTTTATTTGTTTATTTACCTATTCTATCTTTTATCTTTTAAGGCAACAGTCATGGTATCAAAGCAGGTGGCTTGAAAGGTGTAATAAAACTACAATATATAGCATCATTCAAATTTCACTTATGACCATTTTTCACACTTACGATCGTTGCCGTATCCCCATGATCACATGTTTTACAAGTCAGCTGCTTGGCAACTGACTCACATTTATGACCGTTGCAGTGTCCAGGGGTCATGTGATCCCCTTTTGCAACCTTCTGACAAACAAACTCAATGAAGAAGCCAGATTCATTTAACAGCTGTTTTATTAATTTAAGAACTGCAGTGATTCACTTAACAAAGGTGGCAAGAAAGGTCATAAAATGTGGCAAAACTCACTTAACAAATTTCTCACTCAGCAGCATAAATTTTGGGCTCAACAGTGGTCATACATTGAGGTTTATCTGTATATAGTAAGGAAGCATACCATGGAATTTTCCATTCCTCTTCAGTCTTATTGATGTAATGTTTTAGGAGTAATATATTGGTTTTCTGGAAGTTAATGATGTTTCAGACAAAGTATTTTGGATCAAGCAAGGCTATTTTTGGATCAGACCCAAAATGTAGAACCACTATGAAATACTTCTGATTTATAAGATTAACTTCCAGATAATTTTACAATTATAAATTTCTATATAGCTGAATTGTGTAGCCTATTTGGGGAAAGATAAATTGTTTCAAACCCCACAGGCTTTCCATAAGCAAATTTTAATATTTTACCAGTTACATCATCTACACCTGCAATGTTACCATTTTTCAACATGCACAATGCACCTATAATTATTTTTTTAACATTAACATCAACATTGATGACACTGGTTTCAATTCCATTCTGTGACATATGACTATCGTTCCCATAGAAATTTCCAAAATATTCTTTCCAGCAACCCCTTGACTTCATTTTCCTTCCAAATGATTTTGTCCTTTCTATTTTGAGTTGCTCCAGTGGAGTCTTTTGGTTTATCTATCTTTATCCACTTTGAAAACTGGTTTTATTTCCATTGAAATCACTCTATATTGTTCTTTCTCTGTATCTTAAGCCCCTGTCACACAGAACCAACGGATGCAAATAGGATGTAAAACAGACAAAAAAGCTTGCCATCCGTTGGAAAATGTGATGCATCGTGTTTTCATATCTTCTATCTGTAAAACATCTGTGACTGCTATTTCCATCCGTTCAAAAAGTTTTGAGGCTGCCAAAATTTTTTGAGTGGATGACTTTCTGCTGTGTATGATCTACATCCGCGACAGCATAGGGCAACACTTCTATTCCGTTGTCATCCGTTTACACGTGAATGTATCCGTCTTGCGGCAATCCTCTGGGATCCGCATGACACGTCCATCCGTCAGGAAAGCGGACACAGGGAGGAAATGAAGTAACGTGGAACGTCCGGTTAGTAGCAGCGACA
Organism: Laticauda laticaudata; assembly: GCA_004320025.1. Taxonomy (NCBI): domain Eukaryota; kingdom Metazoa; phylum Chordata; class Lepidosauria; order Squamata; family Elapidae; genus Laticauda; species Laticauda laticaudata. The sequence continues at coordinate 27,225 of BHFT01035722.1, forward strand.
TAGAAAGGATGAAAGCGGATGCAGTTCAGATATAAGGATTTAAAACGGACAAAACGTTTGTATATGGGACATATTCAGACATTTAGGATTGTTGGAGGAGTAGAGTAATGTGGAAGGAATACCTAGGGAAACTGACATTTCCTTATAAAAGGGGGAGGAATTAGGAATTCACTTTCAGTCAGCAGCCTGGTTGTGCAGACTTCTCAGCCTTTCTGCTGCTCTTCCAAGCTGAGGAATGAGAATTTGTGGCATTCCAGCACTTCATCGAGGATGCCACCAGCCATGTTTGACGAAGTTGTGGAGCGTCTGAGACCGGTTGACCAAGGCCAAAAACACTTCCATCCCAGCCTGGACCCTGGACTAAAGGTGGCACTGATCTGCGCCACCTGGCTTCTGGGACCATGTACAAGAACATGCAGTTGCATGGAGGGTGCCACACAACACCATCAGAATTGTGGTCAGAGAAATGGTGCAGGCATCATCGAAGAATACGTGGAGGAGCTCCTCAGTGGCCACCACTTGAAGAAGGCTGGAGGAAAGTTGCAGAGCAGTGATATAGAGGTGGAACTTTCCCACACATATTGGAGCCATAGATGGCACGCACGTGGCCTGCAAAGCTCCACCCAACTGGGGTCCATTATTTCAACTACAAGGGCTTCTCAGTATCATCCTCTTTACCATGGTTGATGCTGACGACAAGTATGTACATCGATGCTTCAGGCAACGGGTCAGCTTCAGATGCCCAGATGTACAACACAGTGACTCAAGGGTGGGCTGGAATGCAACCTCATCATGGGTTTCCAGATCCAGACCCCTACTAATGACACAGATGTGCCCTACTTCATTGTGGGTGATGACGCTTCTCCCTCAGACTACTCATGAAGCTTACAGTTCCAGATACTTCACCTGAAGAGAGGATCTTCAACTACAGGCTGTCCAGGGCAAGACGGTGGTGAGAACGCCTTTGGCATCTGGCCAACAGGTTCCAGGTACTTCTCACCAATGCAGCATCGCCAGAGACCTGCTGCTCCTGACAATCTCATGCGCACCCGCTACCCAGTGTTGCAGACAGGCTTGTGGACATCAACAAGGCAATGGGGACATGGAGCCTGGGAATGAGGCAAGGACAAAACCTGATAGACACTGTGGATGTACAGGCCCAACAGAGCTTCACGTGAGGGAAGAAGCAGCGCAACTCCTTGAAACACTGTGCAACTCCCAGCTGGAGGCAGGGGTGGCAAGACAGGATGGTAGAAGCTTAATGGATGCTTCCTTCGGCCTGTCTACTCCACTGATGACATTGTGCCATGTATGTTGAGTGGCCTTACAATTAATAGGGCATTAATAAAGGTTTTGGTTTATGTTGAATGTGTTGAGGAATGATAATTGTTATTGATAATAAAGGGCCATATGTGTGGCAGCTGGGAGGGTGGACCATACAGTCCCACTAATGCTTGCACTGGGGTTTTATTATCCATAGCTATTACCGAGCATGTTCTTATCATCATGGATTCATATGTATCCCAGAACCATCTACACAGCATATTAGCATCCACAGGTTCCTCACCACTCTATCCCACCCATCCACAGCTATTGCCTTACCAGTTATTCCCCATCCACTGCTATCTTACATCCACAAGCATGCAAAGGCTAAACCATTTCTAAAAGTTTCACCAAGACTTTATTGACTAAGAAATGAACAAGTGTGTGAAGCAAAGATAAACTTTATTAATAACAAACTGTAAAAGCAAAATGACCAAGTAAAGTGTCCCAAGCAAAGATAAAGTCAGGTAGCAACCCAGTCTCTGGCGCTCTTCTCAGTCATCTGAGGCATGCCCTAGTCTCAGGGGTGAAGGGTCCAGGTGCTGTGGAGTGGCACTGGAGGTTTATCTATCCGCACAACTATCTTACCCATCCACAGCTATCATCACAGCTATCCTTACATCCACAAGCATGCAAAGGCTTAACCCTTTTTTCAAGTTTTCCCCAACTTTATTTTTAAGTAAAAATAATGAACCAAGTGTGTGAAGCAAAGATACCCTTTATTAATAAAAAACTGTATAACTTTATTAAAAAGCAAATGACCAAGTAAAGTGTCTTAAGCAAAGATAAGGTGAACAGGTAACAACTAGTCTCTGGCACTCTTTTCAGTCACCTGAGGCGTGCCATGGTCTCAGATGTAAAGGGACAGGGACTGTGAGGTGGCTGTTGCTGGAGTGCTGGTCTGAGGCACATTGGGGTTGCTGGCCCTGAGTACAACAGGAGATGGTGTGTGCAGGAAGCTCTCAGAGAGCTGACTTCAGTCCTTTGAGGTTGAGAAGCACTTCCTCAGAGTGGGATGTGATGCCAACACTGATGACAGATGTTCTGAGGAAGGGCTTGGCTGTGGGGTGGAGGAAGGAGGAGTGTAGTGGGGATGTGTCTGGTTGCAGCTGGGTTAGGTGAGGCGTCTGTGGTGTTTTGGCATCTGAGGAACCTGGTGGGATGGGAAGGGCTGCCTCTGCTGTGGAACTTGGTAGGCGAGGGGCTGCTGAAATCCGTGGAAGGGCTGTGACATCGGCTGGGGGGGAGGAGCAGACTGGAGTGGGAGCAGCAGGTTCAGCTGGGCTGGAGGGTGGTGCAGAAGAGCTGTGATCCTCTCCTTCATCGCCTGGTACTGGGCTTGGGCATGTCATGAGAGTCTGTCCCACGTACGTGATGAGGGCTTGCGGTTGGAGGATGGTATGTTAAAGTGGACCAGCTGGAAGAGGAGATCTGTGCTTGCTTTGATTGTGTTCCTGACTCCAAGAGGAAGTGTGGCTCTGTCCTCCAGTCTGCCTCTCTGCCTGCTTTCTGTGGAGGTGGAGCTGGGGTGTCTGTGAGTTTGGTCTCTGGTGGCTGCTTCTTCTTGCTCATCTGAGACAGGGGATCTCCAACAGTCCTCTGATGGGGAGTCAGCTGTGGGGGGGTGTCTCTGTTTGTGGGACCTCCAAAGACATTGCCTGGACACGGTAGCTGTTCCTGGCTGGAAGAGGAGTGGCCTCTTGGTGGCTGTGTGAGGGAGAGGTTGACAGAGGGGCTGCTCCTCAGTGGCGGATCTCACCCTCCAGGAAGCTGCACCTGGCATGACATAGGTCTCCCGGTAGTTAGCTTGACAGTGCCTGCCCGGATCTCTTCAGGTGCAGATTGTCATACCAGGTGTGCATATGCTTCCACCACCCAAGAGGATATCTGAGGTGTAGCCCAGGCTCTCCGTTCTTTCTCCATGCTGTTTGCTTCGCTTGGTGTCATGATAGTGCCTGTGGCCTTCCATCCACAGCTGCTCATTCTCTCAGCATTCCAGCATCCTGCTCATGGTCCTTGGAATGGAGTCTGTTTCCTGTCTCCTTCTCCTTGCCTTGCTTCTTCCTTCCTGGCAGGGCCTTCAGGGGCTTCAGCAGCAGGGCTTTGAGGGCCTTGGGGCTGGTCCACCATAAGCAGAGCAGTAGGAGAAGCACACCAAGCAGCAGCAGCAGAAGCAGGAGAACGCACAAGCACCAGCAGGAGAAGCACCACCACCAGCTAGCAGCAGGAGAAGCTGCAGGCAGGCACAGAAGCAGCAGGAGAAGCACAGCAGCAGCAACACCAGGAGCACCAGGAGCACCAGCACCAGCAACATCAGCAGCTTCAGAGTCAGCGCAGGGGGTGGGATGGTGGTTCTGTCTTCTTGCCAGGGCGTGCAGGAGTAGGCACAGGCTTCCTCTTCTTCCCCATGGTGTTCTCTCAAGTGTCTGTGGCAGAGGTTTTCCTCTGAATGGTGACTGCTTGAGAGCTGCATCCTTTTATATCCACGGAGCTTATGCAATTCATCCTCCCCGCATGCGCAGTGATGCTTTGCATCCTACGCATCCGCTATGCATCCTATAGGTCTGTGATGCATCCGTGTCATCCGCTACGCATCACTATGCATCCGTTCCTTCTGCTACACGTCCGCTTGCTGTTCTCCAGAAGCCTGCAGATGTGTCATCCACTTCCATCCACTTTTATCTGCTAGGCTTCTATGAAAGTCGCTTCATATGAACGTCCGCTTTACATCCCTGCTACATCCTCCCCATGTCCGTTCCTTTCCATTGTTGTCCGCTCTGTTTACCAAATTTGGGGCACTTTTGATAGCGGATAACAATGGATGGAAAATTTGCTCATATGCTGTGTCCTTTTTACATACATTTTGCATCCGTTGGCCAGTGTGACCTAGCCTTTAACCACTCCTTGCTGTCCAACTAGACAACTGTGTTGGCGCAGTGGTTAGAATGCAGTACTGCAAGCTACTTCTGCTGACTGCTGGCTGCTGGCTGCTTGCTGCCAGCAGTTCAGCAATTTGAGTCTCACCAGCTCAGTCTTCAATCCTGAGGTCAGTAAAATGAGGACCCAGGTTGTTGGGGGCAATATACTGACTCTGTAAACTGCTTAGAGAGGGCTGTAAGGCACTTTGAAGCAGGATATAAGTATTATTGCTTTTGCTATATCTTTTACATCTATTTCTTGGTATCTCTATACTTTTTGCAATATCTCTCCCCCCAACCATATAAAACAAGGACCCCATAAAAAGGCTTTGGCTTGTCTGGGGAATTCTAAGTTATGTAAAAATACCAAATTCTTATATGAAAAAATCATGGAGCTAAATGCAAACAAATTGAACGTCCAGTGAGGGCAGTGCATAACCAGTCCCCATGGAATTTCAACAGTCAGTTTTGTGTTTTTATTTCAGGAAAGGCTACATTAAAAATCAAGGGGATTATGCTAGAATAGGCTGTGGTTGACCAGTTGACTTACTAACAAAAAACATAATTGGAAGCAATCTAACAGACAATACTGGATTTATGGTGATTTGTTGTAAATACCATTAGATGTTATCCATATGCGGATTGTGGATATCCATATCCACAATCACTCACAATAGAAAAATCATTGAATAACTCTCACCTTGATTCTAATCAATTTACGTGCAATGAAAAGGAGGACTAGCAATGATATGATAGCAGTATTCCAATATTTGAAGAGATGTCATAAAGAAGAGGGGTTCACCCTATTCTCCAAAGCACCTGAAGGTAGGACAAGAAGCAATGGATGGAAACTAATCAAGGAGAGAAACCACATAGAACTAAGGAGAATTTTCCTGACAGTTAGAACAATTAACTGGTGAAATGGCTTACTTACAGAAGTTGTGGTGCTCCACCACTGGAGGTTTTAAAGAAGAGTCTGGAAAGCTATAGGGTCTCCTGTTTGAGCAGGAGGGTTGTACTAGAAGACCTCTAAGGTCCCTTCCAATTTTGTTATTTTCCCATTGTATTATATTTAAGGGAGGGGAAATCAGTTCAAGGGCCAGTGATTGATTATATCATTAACTATGCTTCACTTTTCTGATCATACTCTAATGGTATTCTTCCCCATTTAAAACCCTAAAGGACATTCCTACTGTTTCCTGGCTATTACTTCTCAGGAGAAAATATTTCCTGACTCCTGAACCATTAGCCAGCAATCTCCTAACAAAAGGTATGATTAGAAATACTGCCAAGTTTGACCAATATTCAATACTTTACAAAAATGCCTCCACTTTTGTAGTAAAAACTGCTCTAAAGTTTTGCTTTCTATAAAAGTCTTCCTTCCTTCCTTCCTTCCTTCCTTCCTTCCTTCCTTCCTTCCTTCCTTCCTTCCTTCCTTCTNTTCTTTCTTTCTTTCTTTCTTTCTTTCTTCCTTTCTTTCTTTCTTTCTTTCTTTCTTTCTTTCTTTCTTTCTTCAGCATCTAATCCATTTTCATCAAAGATGAGCTGCTGTGATTCAAACTTTTCCTTGTACATTTTTAATAATATTGGATTTTATTTTATTATTTTTCCTAGCTTATTGGATCAGATTTTATTTCCCTTCTTCGACAACAAACAATGTCAACAGCTCCCTTTCATGTTAAGCAATTTCCTTGGGGAGTTTGGTGAATTTCCTTTGAAATCATACTAACAATATTCAATATATAGTTTTTCTCTTAAGAAGAGAGAAATTAAAGTGATTTTTAGCTATAAAAATACAACTATACTACAATATAGCTTGCTATGCTAGCAAAACTGCTCAGTCTGATTATTAAGTAGATAGTTGGAAATGAGGAGGAGGAGGAGGAAGTTAAAGTGAGAGTCAATAAGTAAGACCACAAGTGAAATCTTCCTTTTAATTTTATATTTTTGTAGGAAATCTCCAGTTTCTTTCCACATTTACAGTATTACCAAGGACCGTATCTCATAACAGTCACTGTGTTGTGCTATGTTTTTATTCTAGGAAGTTCATCACTCAAGATTATTATCAGAGGACAAATTTCAATTCAACTGGAGATGTGTACCACAAATATGTCCTCAGATCAGAGTGTGCATTCACGTGCATGCTATAGGACCAATGTATTATTGTTAAGTGTATTAACTTGGAAGGTTTTTTTAAAAAGGTTATCCACTATAATTTACCTTTGGGAAATGAAGCCTAATTTCCTTTCCATGAAAGTATTACATTTTTGTCTCTTAAGTGTGAGAGCTAGAACTGCTAAGTTTAGAAGCAAAGGAGATTGGACTAGACAGGATTGGTACCAAGAATGGTGTTATGCTCTCCATATCTAAGGCCAAAAACATGGAAATCAAGAAGGCCAGAATGAAGCTATAATATCGAGAGAGTTGGGTGGCTAGATTCTGAAGAAGTTGATCTCCATTATTATGGCTTCTTGTATCTGCAAAAAAATCCTCAATTCATCACTCCAGTATATATCAGTATACTTTTACCACTAGCTCCTGAGTGCTGTTTAAGTTTCTAGAGATAAATTTATTGGGATTTGGAAAATAAATTTAGAGCTCTGTTCTCCAAATGATCTAAGGAAAATTCTCATGCAGTTGAAATCTAACAGGTATGAGAAATTTATTTGGTTAGAATCAAAAATATGCATGTGCCATATTTCACTGATCATCTCTTTCACTGCTGCTCTATTGGCACCTCTATCTGTCTAGAACCATGGAAAAGGGAAAGGGAAAGTGATTTCAACATATACATGACATGGTTTACAAACATACTTGATGCAAAATGATGCAAGTATGTAATTTGTGTCAGTTGCACAATGATGTGAAAAATGAAATGTCATTTTGAAGTCCATGTGGTTTCTAAGGGATACCATATTTGACATCAGGGATGTGTGAGTTTTCAGTGCCAGATACATTCAGAAGAACCTTTTCTTGTTTAGCGCTTGCCCATATCACCACCCAAATCCCTGCCCACCAGGAGGCAGTTTGTGCATGCAAAATAGGCTGCAGTACCTTTTGGTTCCTCTTACTGGTAAGTGCTCATTCACTTGGAGAAAAGCAGAAGAACGAATAAGATAGAAGATGGAATAGGCATCCAGAATGCCAGGATGCTATGGAGTTGCAGTGCCCCTCCCCTTATGTTGCTCAGGAGATTCCCACCTTTAAACAGCTTCTTTATTGACTGTAGAAGAAGTTTGCACTCTCTACAGTTTTTGAAAAGAACTGTTCATGAGAATTAAATATTAGAGCTATAGTTGTCCTTCACATGGACCTTTGACAAGAAAGCCTATGGGACCATTCTCCAAAGTAAAGCTACCACAATCTGTCAAGAAAGATAGGCATGAGAACTCCAGTCTCAGGGTCCACTAGGCTGACATCTTCTGGCAGAAAAAATCGCAAGCATAGACCTGTTGGAGTTTTCAAAGCAGATCACAGTCAGAAGGTCATGAAGGCAATCAAGCATACAGCCAAGAGGCTGAATTAAGTTACGCAGATGGACCTGAATGTAGAAAGATGTGTTCTTTGGAGTGGAAACACACAAGTATACCTCAAATTGTTCATAGTTCTTGTCATTCCCAGCATAAGGCTATGCATGACATACAGAGGGCAAAAACTTTATTTTGCTTCTTTAGAAATGTCAGCCTTAATTTTTTTCAGGGAAACTTCTTTCTTTGTATAGATGTATTTTCCACACATTCATAGACCAAGCAGATTTTAAAACATCAATTATTAAGGAGGACCACAGATGGACTATCTCCCACAATAAAACAAAATGCCAGTTTAGTAATATTGATTTTATCCAGATGGTCCTCTTGTTATGATACTTATTAAAATGACTAATATTCACTAAATCATTATTTAATGATAGTTTTAAGTTAGGAATATTTCATCAGCATATTGCAGCTACTAATGGTCAGAAACTTATTTATATTTGGAGACAGAGAGAGAAGGGGGGAGAGGGGAGAGAGAGGGGGGAGAGGGAAAGGGAGAGAGAGAGAGAGATTTTTTCATTTATGGGATAAAATAATCTTGAATTACATTAAATTGGACGTTTTACTTAATGTTATTTGAGACAATTCAAGGCCAGGAGTGGACAATGCCTAAAGAGGATCTTGTTATGATAGGACCACAGAAGGGTCTGTAGTAATGGTAAAACTCTGGACAGACACAGCTCATCCTTTTACCACAGTTAACCTTAGGTGACTTTTTTGTTAAATTAATGTGCAACAGCAGAAGGACTTCTAAAATAACCTTCCAGCTCATTGATGATGACTGAATCACAATATCTGGAAGTGTTTCCTCCTCCTTTTATTGGCCCTGAATTGTAGGAAGAGTAGCATAGATCTATTTCCATGGAAAATATTTTTTTTATTCAGGCTTGTTTACAGCAACTGGTGTATCACTCAACCTCAGCAACTTTAACATGTGTGAACTTCATCTCCCAAAATTCCATAGCCAGCATTTGGGAACTCAGGGAGTTGAAATCCACACACCTTAGAGCTGCTGAGGTCGAGAAACACTAAAATAACCACACTATTCAGAAATAGTGTTTAGCAAAGCACTGCTATCAGATCAGAATGTGCTAATGTGAGAAGTGACTGCTAATGAAACACTGAAACAGTTCTTCCTTATGTCCCAAACCTTAGGACTCCTCTCCTCATTCCAGTCCATTAATCTGCTTTATAACAGCTGTGAGATATGTCTACATGCTGACAATCTAGGAACAAAAGCTATTTTCTTCTATGGTATATATTTGGTTTTAGTTTATGTGAGGCAAAAGCATAGCCTTGCATAGGCAGAAGGATCAATCTTCATTTTTTACTCTTGGGACATTTGATCAGAATATGAACAGCCACCCTCGCTAACATGGAGGATCTGAGTCGATGGATTTTCCATCTATTGTTGTGCTTATCACCCTAATTATAGTGCTTGATTTCTTTTCCCTGAAGCAGGCCAAACTTCAGTTTAAAGGCATTACTTGAGGAGTTCTTATCAAATTTGTGAGCCTCCACTGGTATGCACAGTAAAAAGAAAGTAAGCAGTTTGTGCTGCTGAAATGTTGAACATTCAGAGGTTCATTGATAATAAATATTGCAAGTGTAACTATTCAAAATGTAAAAACTGATGGTAAGCAAATGATTAGGAACTAGTTTTCAAACATTAAACAGTACACAAATTTTCCAGAACAAGATTCCCAATTTCAAGTTTTGAAGTGACAATATGTTTTTTTATTTTTTCAAAACTTTTTTTTGTTCAGTTCCCACAGACAACACTGTCAAACTATTTACTAAAACTATATTACTATTATTCTTCTCATCTTTCCTATTGCCTATTTCCTTTTTTACTTATGACTATAATTTTGTTGCTAGTATCCTTACAATTTATATTGTTTTATTTAGTTTCCTAGTATGATTTTTGTTAATTGCTTATTTGATATTCTATGACTATCACTAAAGCCCCTGTCACACTGCACCAACGGATGGAAAGAGGATGTAAAACGGAGAAAAACACTTGCTATCCGTTGGTAAACGCGATGCTTCCGTTTTGTACTCACTGCCTCCGTTTTGCTTCCTCTCTATCCGTCCAGCATCCGTCTATTGACAT
>BHFT01035723.1:0-12765 GCA_004320025.1 Laticauda laticaudata
AAAAATATCTGTTATTTCACGAGATTTGGACCAATCATTTTAATTAATAGGCATTTTACATGATCATGTAATTTTTTAAAAATATCCTAGTTGTGATTTATCAAATTCAATAGTTAAGGAAATGATGACATAAATTATATTTATCTTCACTGCTTCAGCAATAAGCAAATAAAAACAGATCCAGATTTATATAGTATTTGAATGCAAGATGGTATTTAGGTGGTATTATGTCCTCTTTGAAAAACTTCTTTCTTGGAGAGTTCAAGGAATTACCATTCTAGTGAAGACAGTTTTGCAGAATAGAAGTGAGAATAGAAATTCTTTTTGTTTTCTTCCTGACTTAAAAAAAAAGGTTATTGGCAGTGGTGGGATTCAAATATTTTTACTACTGGTTCTGTGGGCATGACAGCGTGGGCATGGCAGGGTAGATGTGGCAGAGCAGGTTACTGCAAAATCCCTTTCCCTCCCCCCCCCAACTAATCTGCATTCCAGCTCCATTCTCCTGTGCTGGGCAACAAAAGAAGACCCAGCCAATCAGACTCAGGAATTAGATAATAGATGGGGGTGGGGCCAATCAGAGGTAGTATTTGCCAGTTCTCCAAACTGCTCAAAATTTCCGCCACTGGTTCTTCAGTACTGGTCAGAACCTGCTGAATACCATCTCTGGTTACTGGACATAGTAATTGATTCGTTTATTTATGATTGAGTAAGTTTCCAGTTTGTCTCAACTCATGTCCTTCTGATCCTGCTTCTCATGTCACAAATTACTGACAAATATACAAACAAAACCTGTAAAGCACAAAATGGTCAAAGGAGTTATAGGTGTTATCAAGCTGGTTGTTCTATTATAGTAATGTGCTTTCTCTCTCGACAATGAACTATTCTCAGAAAACTATCACCATCATAATTTGAAAGATCTAAATAGCTCATAATTTACAAATCAAAAAGAACTATAGCAAATCCCTCAATGTATAATATAGAGGCTTTACTTAAAAGATGTAACTACTGATACCAATTCAGACACAAAAAATTAAGCATTCTATCAGAAAATTTGTGTTTTTTTAAAGCAATAAGCCATCAAACATTCATGGAATGGACACATCTACCAATTTTCTCTCATGTCATTAAAAATGGGAGAAAAAAAATCCTATATCAATTTTAAGGATAATTTTACTCATTTTAAAAAAATGTTTATAAAAAGAAGAAATTGGATAAAACTCTCCCCTGCTCTAAAAAGCTTCAAAAATAGATTACATTAAGTCTCTGTTTGGTGATTTGTAGCGCTCCTGATTTAGAGTTTCATTCTACAAAGGCAATGTAATTTCTCTGCACTGAGGCAGAGACTACATGATCTGGCCCAACGAGACAATTTGCATTTTCACAAAGCCGTGAACAGTTGCAGCTGCTGGAAGAAGCTTTTTACAAGCCTGGAAGCTTCTTTCAGTCATTGCAACTGCTGAAGATGCCTCACAAGTAGAAGCAAAGCAGTATATCAATTCCACTTCACTCCTGAAAAAAGGATTGCTTCATAAACAAGTCTGGAGGGGCTTAGAATTATAAACCCAAAAAGGCATTCATGCAAGAATTGTAGCCCAGATGTGAGCTAGATTGACCTGTGTTTATTGAGAAGGTATCATTCTTGGTCAGGAGACAGCATCTTAGCTATGCCGTACTAATCCAAAAGAAGATATATTAAGATGTACAAAAGAGATAGATGAAGATATACAAAAGAGCCTGTTTGATGTAGTGACTAAATTACTGGACTGAAAATTTAGGAGACTAGCAGTTCTAGTCCTCCCTTAGGCATTGAAAGCCAGTTAGATGATTTTGATCCAGTTACTCTTTCTCTCAGCCCAATCCACCTCACATTGCCTTGGCTTATAAAGGTGGGTTTTACATTTAGCAAGAAATGATGCATATGATCTATACTCAGGCATAGGACTTGACAGTGTCAGGAAAAAATATATTTCCAACATTTATTAATGTACTTGGCTAATTACAGGTAGTCATTGATTTAAAACTATTCATTTAGTGACTGATCAAAGTTACAACGACACTGAAAAATAGTGACTTGTGACTGTTTTTCACACAAGTGTACCATCCCCATGGTCATCTAATCAAAATTTAGATGTTTGGCAACTGATGTGTATTTATGACAATTGCAGTGTCCTTGAGTTATGTGGTCACCTTTTGTGATAAGCAAAGTCAACAAGGAAGCCAGATTCACCTAACAAGCATGCTACTAACCTAAAAACTGTAGTGATTCACTAAACAAGAAACATTGTAAAATTTAGCAAATTCACAACAACTGCCTTGTTTAGCAATGGGCATCTTGGGATCAGTTGTGGTTGTAAATCAAGGATTACCTGTATTCATATCAAGGCTTTCATGCTGCTTCAATCAATGCAAATCCAAGCAGTATACAATAAATCAATATAATAATATTAATCAGTATAAATAAATGATAATAATGTTTACATGCCATCAAGTCATTGTCAATTCTTAGCGATAACACATATTTTCTCCAATGAAGATCCATCCCTAACCTGATCCTTCAGCTCTTCCAATGCTGTTCTCATTGATTCTGTAACTGAATCTCTCCAATCATATTGTTAAAAATCACATTCTAATGATGCATCTCGAATATCTTCTAATGGCATTACACTTTCATTATGTCACCATTCACCTCAGGCACACCTCAGGCACATGCATCCTCAGTGAAAAGAGCCTGATTTTAAATTTGTGCAAGGTGTAAGGTTGCCAATCTTTTACACCATGGTAGGCAATTCCATGGAAGGGAGCCTCTGAAGAAGATTCTGGGCTTTGAGTCCCCTCCCAAAGTTGAAATAAGAAAAATGGTAGGAGCTATTAAGCAATGTACCCTTCAGCGCAGTCCAGAGAAGAAGTAGAAACCATGAGTACTAACAGGGGTGGGATTCTACCAAGTTAGCACCTATTCACTAGAACCAGTTGTTAACAATCTAAGCAGTTGGGAGAACCAGCTGTTAGAAGAAATTACTGACCTAATCCTGTAAGGAAGGCAGGAAGGAAACATTCTGGTGTTGTTTATAAAAACTACCTCCCCGTTAACCTTTATTACATTCTTAGCATTCTTCCTGTCTCAGTAACGTCTCTGGAGTTTTTTCCCCCTGCTTTGTTGGTACTTTGCTTGTGTGGAGTGACCATTCAAAGTTACAATGGCACTGAAAAAAGTGACTTATGACCATTTTTCACACTTACGACTGTTGCAGCATCCCCACAGTCATGAAATGCCAGGTGAGGAGATGCGTGCCTCAANTGACCACCAAGCCATGTCCACCAACTAAGCCACACCCACAGAACAGGGTGCTGAAAATTTGAATCCCACCACTGAGTACTAACTCTACCCTCACTGTAAGATTTCAGTAACAGAATCTTGCAAGTCTAAAAGCATTTCTTTCTTCCTTTATCTTTACTTTTCAGAAAACTAGGGAAAGAAATCCCATCTGTGATGCTTCTCATTTCCCTTTTGCTACTATGGCCTGAGATGTCTTTTGTCTAGGTTGTGGCTCTTCTTCCTGTTTCTCAAGATCATGCCCATATACCAGTGATGGGTAACCTTTTCCTTGTTGCGTGCTGAAAGTGTGCATGTACACCGCATGCCTGCACCCACAATGCAATGCGTGCATAACTCCACCACCCCCTGCACATGTGCATATGACCTCCTGTGCTGTGCACCTCTGCACATGTGCACACATCTCCCGTGCCCACGTCTTCCCTTGTGCATGCACAGCAGATACCCAACAATCAGCTGGCTGGCGGAGGGTGGTGCACACATGAGTAGTGGGTCTGTTCCAGGTGACTTCTTGTATGCTGGCAGAAATGGCTCTGCATGCCACTTCCGGCACGTGTGCCATAGGTTTGCCATTATGGCCATAGACCATTAAAAACAACCTGCTCTCTGGATGCTTCATTAGTGGACATTTTCAGGGGGAAAAATGTACAACCATTCATCTGGTGTGGTGTAAGGATTCCTGCATTGGGCAGGAGGGTGAATTAGATGATGTCCAATATACCTTCCAATTCTATGATACTCTAAGCATTAGCATTTGTGAAATAGATGTTGAAAGAGTCACACCATTACAAAAAATAGGGAAGCAAAAACTTTAGGAAAATCTTAACTTTGAAAACAAAAGCTATACAGTCCTTCTGGTCGATCCAGAACTAACACTTTAATGCTAACTGGATTTTACTATTCTAATAAGGGGAGGAAAAAGTGAATCTGCAAGCGCCCTGTTGCAATCCACCCCATTATAAGTCACCTGAGAGAGGAATTTATCCTGATTGGGCAGAGTGATTGGATAGATAAAGCATGGCAGCCAATCTATGACACTTGGAGTTGTAACTCAGTCTCAGTGAAAAGGCTGGAAGAAGCTGTCTGGTGGTGTAGTGTGTCACTGAATGTGTTGGAGAGAGAAAAAGATTTGTTCACTAATGGTAGGGTTTTTTTGGTGGGGATTTCAGGCTGAGTATAGAAGTGGGAGGCCTGAGGGAAGCAAATCATTCCCCCCAACAAAACAGAGCAAGCCCTAAATGATCCCTTGTGAAATCAATAACTCATAATAATCAAGAGTTTACAATTATGCAAAACATTCGCAAGAATAGAATAGGCTTTTTCCCATAGCTATTTTCCTCAAAAGTCTGCTGTTAAGCCCCTGTCACACTTAACCAACGGATGCAGAGAGGATGTAAAATGGACAAAAAAGCTTGCCATCCGTTGGAAAATGCGATGTACTCACTGCCTCCATTTGCTTCCTCTCTATCCGTCCAGCATCCGTTTATTGACGTTTCATCCGCTCAGAAATTTTGAGCTGCCCAAAACTTTGTGTGGAAAATGTATCCAATTTGTCCGTTCTGCATCGCTACGCATCCGCTATGCATCCGCTACGCATCTGTTACACATCCGCTATATCCGCTAGGCATCCGCTCGGCATGCGCGCAACTCGCATCCGCTCGGACGCAGGGAGGATGCAGAACGGATGCCTAGTGGATGCAGCACGGAACAAAAGTGTTTAAAACGGAAAAAGGGGGACCTATCAGAGGGGACCTATCTCGGATATTAAGGATGTCTACAGGATGCCTAGAGGATACCTAGAGGATCTAGAGGATGCCTAGCGGAAAACCTATATTTCCTTATATAAAGGGGGAGCAACTCATCTGCATCTCACTTCAGAACAGCAGCCCAGCGGTGCAGACCTCTGCAGCCTTCATCTGACTCTTCTCTTCCACAGCATCCAGTCATCTCCACCGTGGATTGCAACAAAGTACTTTCGGCAGCCACCATCGTTCTGCAACAGTGCGAAGCCATCTGCAGGTCTGTGAACTCAACTGCGAGAAAAAAAAGAGGCAGCCAAAAAGAGTCTGGGTCCAAAGATGGTTTCACCAGAAGAGCAGAGGAGGGACTGCTACAGCAATCTGATGGGTGGAGCTCAGGAACGAAGACACTCGGGTGTTCCAGAACTTCATGAGGATGCCTCCAGCCAGTTTGACGAAGTTGTGCAGCGGCTGACACCCAGGTTGACCAAGCAGAGCACCAGCTTCCACCCCAGCCTGGAATCTGGGCTCAAGGTGGCACTCCACTTGCGCCACCTGGCCTCCGGACACCACTACAGGAGCATGCAGTACGGCTAAGAGGTGCATCCAACACCATCAGAATTGGTTCAGAGAAAGTGGTGCAGGCCATCATTAAGGAATACCAAGGAGGAGCTCCTTCCAGTACCACCTCCACTCCACTCCTGAAGAAGGATGGAAGAAAGTTGGCAGAGCCAGTGGTGTTCAGAAGTGGAACTTCCCCCACACCGTTGGAGCCATAGATGCAAGCACGTGGCCTGCAAATCTCCACCCAACTCAGGGTCCACTTATTCCAACTCCAAGGTTTCTTTCAGCATTCAATCCTCTTTTCACCATGGTCGATGCTCTTTCCGTTCCGCGTCCGCTTTGGTGAGACCCCCAGAAGCCTTGCGGATGTGTCATCCGCTCCCATCTGCTAGGCTTCTGTTCCGGCATCCGCTTTCCATTCCTCCCTGCGTCCTCCATGCGTCCTGTTATCTGCTCCAGTATGCAAATTTTTTGCCCTTTTGAGAGCGGATAACAACGGATGGAACATTTTGCTCATCCGTTGTGTCCTTTTTGCATCCGTTGGGCAGTGTGACAGGGCCTTAAGGCCCAGAGAGGGATGCCGAGTGTGCATGCTTGCTTTCACGTGACTCTAATTGTGTTTGAGAAATTGATGAAGCTAATTGTCTGAAAGAAATTAAATATTCTAATTGGAGAGCAGCAACTCTGTATCAGCTGATAGAATTCTACTCTCTCATTATTCCAGAAAGGTCATGACATTCTCTGTGGGAGTGTTCTTTTCTGACCTCATTGGGTCAGCTTGAGGGCTAGGCAGATGCTTACTTTAGGGCATTCATGAACAAGAGAATGTACACAGTCTAATGAACTAAAGTCTAGTCTATAAAAACATTGCCATAAATCTGTTGGTCTTTAAGATGCCCTGAAAAGCTTCATTATAGCATTTAGAGAGGGGTCTTTGGTTTCCATGATTCTTGCACTTTTCACTACAGTAGATCAACCTGCAAAACACATTTAATTGCCTTCTATGTTATCCTAAAAGCCATTAGAATTCCATTAATGCATGCAGCTTCCTTAGCTTTCAATGAAGTATGTAGAAAGACTTGAATAGCACTAAAATTCTGTAGTTTATTGCATCGTTCCTCAAGGTGTCAAGTGGCATTAATAACCTTGTTTCTGGAACAGTTTAGTTGAAAGAATGGAAAGATCATGAATTTATCTTTAGAAACCTTAAGCTGAAAGCATATGATTGTGAATTAAAAGGTTGGTAACTTATCACCAGATAGTGTCAAATCCCAGACTAGGGACAACTATTACCTTCCTTGTGTGAGCTTTCTGAATCACACCTGGTTCAGTCACCTTGGGACAACAATCCAATCATCCACTGGGCCATTGATTAAACTCTTAAATTTACACCACCAGCTCTGGATATCTAATTCAGTTTCCAAGCAATTTAGGGTATTTTTATTGATTGAATGATTTTATTTATACTTGATCATTTGCTTATTAGCACCTACATAATCTATTATATTTGTAAAGTAGGCAACTCATTTGTACTTCCCCCTTCCCAAGCAATGCAATTAGATGGCCAAAATAATATATACAGTATATATTTCAAGAGTAGTTTAGCTTTCTCTTTCAAAAGGTCAACTCATCTTTGGGTATCTCAGAGTTAGTGAATAAAGAGATTCCAGAGATAGGCTTTGTCGAGTTTTTTACTGGGAATTTTTGGGATGATGAATGTATGATATGCATGTGAGCCGTACTTTATTGGTGCAATATATCTATAAGACTCTTTAATCATGCTTACATACCTTATCAACATCAAATAAACAATTATGTTACTTCCAGTACATTTTCACACATCTCCAAATATATGGGGAAGTAGTAACACAGCAAAAAGCAGGGTAGCTCATCTTCTTATGGAAGCCTTACAAGGTCAGATATTTGAACTTGGTAATGTAAACTTATTTATTGATTGATATCCCAACTTTATTATATTTACAACTAACTCCAGACAGTGAACATTATCTCTGTCTGTCTGTCTGTCTGTCTGTCTGTCCGTCCATCTATCCGTCTGTCTGTCTATATCTATCTATCTATCTATCTATCTATCTATCTATCTATCTATCTATCTATCTATCTTCTATCTGTCTGTGTCTGTCTGTGTGTCTGTCCATCCGTCTGCCCATCCATCTCTCTCTCTCCCTCCCTCTCTTTGTCTCTCTTTCTCCCTCCCTCCCTCTCTCTCTCAAATTTATTGACCACCCATCTTGCCTCTGGATAACCTTTGGTGCCTTGGTGTTTTTGGGCCAATGACTTTGCAACTCATGACACAGGGTTGTTATTGTGGGGAAAGGATTATGATAGGAAGCCACTAAACAGATCTTGAACTGAAATATCCTGTTTTTTATCCTGCATTAGACCAAACTTGCATTGTTTAAATATCCACTTGGTACCGTCTATCATTCATAACTTGACACTGAAGAATGTTCACTGAGGCAGTTTTTTAGGGGACTCCTTGAGGTGGCCTGCATCTTATCTGTGAAGGCTACAAGAAGTGGTGAAATGGGAAATATTTCAGGACCAAGACCAGCTCCTTCATTATTGAGCAGAAAGTGACAAGATTCACCAATAATTTCAGCAGCTAAATCAAGATGCACAATTCAATCTGAGCCAAGGGATGCATCTCGTGTTAACTAGTGGAATGTGCTTAAACAATATTTGCTTTAATTTTATTTACATTTTATTAAATATTTAATACCGCTGCTCTCCAGTCATGTGTTTAATCATTTCTTTGCTCTCTCACATTAAAAAATACAACAGTGACAACTTTTGAAGAATTTTGAGGGCTGTACCCATAGATCCCTAGCCCACACGTTGTGCTTTTCTCATTATGCATGATCAATGCCTGTTTCCCAAATCATCAAGATTTCTTTTATGAGCATTTTAATCCTACAACTGTCCTAATAAATTAAGTATTCATTCATTTCCCAAATAAGTAGTAATAGATTACAGCCTCCAGTTCTTTGCTGTTTCTAGGCTGGTATATATTTATAGTTCTAATGGAGTTAAGGAATGTTTTTTTTTTAGTGTACATACTGTTGAATTATTGTAAAACAATTAAAATTAATTAATTAAAGTTAATGCCTGCTAGTTGGGGAGAACAAATCTAGCTTAAAAGTTCTTTTTTAATGGATTAAAGCCTGATTGTTTTTCACACATAAGAATGCAAGTAGGATTCTTCCAAAGGAGATGATGTAGCATATATTTCCTTTTAATTGTTTAGTTTGAGAGAACTGACAGCTCATTAGGGAGTACGCTGTTAGATGAGTGTGCCTTCACATTACTTGTATTAACTTCTTTATGCCTAGAACTGTTAGAATCCACCTCACCAAAAAAACCCAAAAACTATTAGGGGGTGGAAATTTTAACACTGACTACAAGAATCTACGTTGTGTTAAAATGTTGCACTGCATTAATTAACTTCTAATTTTACATAAATTCAGGGAAACTAGCTGGAGCAGTGTCCCAAATCATGCAAGGAGTCAATTTACTTTACCTTAAGTTCTGAACAGGTTCAGAGATCTACAACATGGTATTAAGAGTCTAATAATGTTGTATTATTTTTACATTTCAAATAGGGCCTCTTGGCATAATCACTCATTACACTGAACTGAAGAATTTTGACTGTTTCCATTCCAAGAAAATGTGAACAGTCCTACATAGCACTGTATGGAATTTCTATTGAACTTAATGGAATTAATTCCAGCTAACCTTCTAAATCATTCCAACTCTGACATGTTTTTAGTACACGTAGCCCTCAATTTATGACCACAATTGAGCCCAAAATTGATACTACTAAGCAAGACAGATGTTAAGTGAGATTTGACCCATTTTATGATCTTTCTTGCCACTGTTGTTAAGTGAATCACTGCAGTTGTTAAGTTAGTAACACAGTTGTTAAGTGAATCTGGCTTCCCCATTGACCTTGTTTGTCGGAAGGTCGGAAAAAGTGATTGCATGACCCCAGGACATTTCAACTGTCATAAATATGAGTCAGTTGCCCAACATTTGAATTTTGATCATGTGACCATAGGGATGCTGCAATGATCATAAGTGTAAAAAATGGTCATAAGTGTGAAAAATGTCATAAGTCAGTCTTTTCACTGCCATTGTAATTTCAAACGGTCACTAAATGAAATTTGTTTTAAGTCAGGGATTATCTGTATTTGATAACGAGACACCCTTATCGCAACAAATGAAAATAGTCAGAAATTTCATGTTTTTTTTTAAAGGACCGACAGTATTTAGCCCTGATTATTAAAGCTCTATCATATATACATACACACATACACACATACCTTCAAACCAGTATTGACTCCTGGTGACTATTTGGACAAATCCCTTAAGTTTTCTTGGTTTTGAAGTGATTTGCCATTGTCTCTTTCCTAAGGCTGAGAGAAAGTGACTGGCCCAAGCTTACCCAGATGGCTTTGTTCCTAAAGCAGGATGCGATCATCCAGGGCATGACATAAAGGCAACACAGTTAATAAGAGTCCCTTTATTAGCTCCAACTTTGCCCCTGATGTCCTGGTTACCTTCTGGCTGCAGAAAAACTCTCCCAGGAACAGCCTTTGACTGCAGAGAATCAAGTCCAAAATGTTGTCAACAGAAACTGTAACTGTAAGTCCAATCAAGGCAAGATAAGGTAATTAGTTTGGCAGGGCAGGAGCAAGAATTCCAGATTTGAAGGCATGGCAAAATTCAACATGGTTGGAAAGATGCCAGGAACACAGATAAGCAAAGACAACACAAGATAATCTCATGTTTGCTCCCAGCAGCTGCTGCACGCAGCATGTATTTCTTTTAAACTTTCTTCCCAGGTATGGCTAATGAAGGGAATTAATTAGAGCCCTTTTCTCCCCCATAAGCCACACAACCCACATTGTTCTCTTCTCTGTTCCTCCCTGCATGCCTTAGAATGAAGAGGAGGTGTGCTGGGGTCTTCCTCTGAATTCCCTCTCCCTTGTTCTACCTCTTTCCTGCTCTGCCCAGCTGGACTTTGCCCTTCCCCAGTTTCCTCCACAGCCAACAGAGCCACACTCCCACTCCCTGTCTTCCTCCTTGGATTCAGACTCCAACAGGGGCATGACACTGGATTAGAACTCATGGATCTCTGGTTTCTAGCCTGATACCTTAACCCCTATGCCAAATTGGCTTTTTGTATCTAATTGTGTGAAGTTATATGTGTGAAGTTATAGAGATATATGATATTGGAGATATATAGATTATGTGATATAGAAGATACTATGTGCCACCAAATCACTGTCAATTTTTAGTAATCGCATAGATTTATTGGAGATACAGGTTGCAAGATACAATTTTACAGATATATCAACTAAACACTGCCAAGGGTTTTACAAAATTCTTCTTGGAGGTATCTTTTATTTTCAATGTCCTGTTGTCCATTCCCAATTCTTCAAATCCTTAATGGGTTGAAATAACAATAATATGATTCCTTTCATGTATAGTCTGGTCAATCTAAGAAGCAGAAGGAGATGATTATGGGTTTGAATCCAAGTTTAGCAAGGAAACCATTGGCTGGCTCTTTATAAAATTAGGGTGGGCAAGCAGCTTTCTTCTCTCCATACCATGTCACATTATATGTCACATTAGGGTGCGCAGTAGTCTAAGACTGCACAACTGATAATTGGTGGAAAAACAGTCAATTTCAGAAGTATGTATTTTCTCCTCTCAATCCCAAGAAGGACAGGAATGGAGCAGAAGGCTTCTAGAAGAAACATTTCCCATTTTCTCTATTAAGCCTCCTCAGTCCATCCAAATAATTCCAAAGCAGGTTGTCAAAATGTATTTGTTGCATAAAAATGATTCAATTCTGGAGGTCTTGAAATAGTTGAGCACAGAAGTAGAAATTGTTTGCATCAATTCCCACCCTGAGCAAAACAGGTTGCAAAATTCAGCTCTTTCTGATGACTTCATCCTATTCGTAAAGGACATACTGTGGCTCCCAAGATGATTGAGTTGTACCTTCCAGCCCACCCGCTGCCACCATATAATTCTTTCTAATGAGGATCTCACCTTGATCTTTCCCTGAAGCCTTGTGTGACTGTTGGCTTGCAAATTCAACAGATGAGTTTTAATATTTTTATGAAAATGCTCACCACGTTGCACTGAACTAGAAGAAGTGGATGATTTGAATGAATGCCCTGTCACCACAAAGGAGTTCATTTAGTATGATTAATTCTGCCAAACATGTTCTTCTCATGTGGGCTAATTATTTGGCTTACTCAAAAAGCACAGTGCTTCTTGCTTCTTTCAACACAGTGGAAAGTAACAAACTGGACAAACTGGGACCACCTGCCCATGACTTCTATACGCTGGCCAAATGTTTAGTGAATTAGGGCTATAAAGTCCCAAATAACATGTAATTGATGTTGAATGTTTCCACAGTCATGTACATTTCTTGGAAACATTTGTTCCTTGCAATTGCAATTCAGAAAGATTAGATTTCATCTTGTTCTTTTCTATTTCCATATTAAAAAAAAATATCATGGATTTGGACTGATCTATGGAAGTCAGACAAAACCAAAATAAAATGCAGGATGTTCTTCTTTGAAAGAGTGTGTGTGAGTAGAAGAGGGGTGGCACTACATAAACCTGATTTTTTAAATCACAATGTTATTAAAACTACCCAAGTATAAAATACCAATGAGGAGTAAGAAGGGGATAAGAGAAGGGGAAAAAGCATAAACTTTCAACTCTTTCTAGCACAATAGAATAAAATTAATAAAATTACAACATACACTTTTCAAAAAGCCATTTAATTGTTAAGTATTTCCAACATCCCTGGCTCTGATTTGGATTTTATTTATTTATTATTGAAAGCCAGGAAGAGCACTTATAAGTGGATGGGATGGTAAGCAAAGAATTGATAGGACAGGGGAACCAGGTATTTTTTGGAAAGGTTATTTTGAGGCCAGGAATTGGAGATGTTCATTTTCCATCATCTCTTCTCACTTGGCAGATATTTTATATCACCCAGAAAGTCTGAATATCTATATCTATATCTATATCTATATCTAGACCCATAGTCAAGGCCATAGGAGCACCATTACAAAACCTAGCTAA
>BHFT01035725.1:0-34427 GCA_004320025.1 Laticauda laticaudata
TTTACATCCTCTTTCCATCCGTTGGTGCTGTGTGACAGGGGCTTTATAAAATGGGAGATACTTGCCAGCTCCTAGCAACTATTTCCCAAAATACAAACTTACTAGGGTTGCTTACTATGACACTGTCTAGCTTCTTAAGTTGGTCTCTATTGCTTTGGCTCTTTTTTTACTTCTAGGCAGGAGGCTCACATTCTAACAAAATATTGGCTTGCATTTAGCCACCATTTTTCTTTTTTTTAACAATGGCTTGTAAATGTATATAAGGCCCAAGAGAAAATAAAGATGATGTTAAAGATTGGCCTTTTTTTTTCTTTGTAAGTTGCTGCCCTTCTTTTAAATGTCTTTAATTTAAATAAAATTAAGATGGTTCAAAAGATGGTTCAGAAGACTGATATACACTGAAGAAATTATCCAGGGCATTACCTTGCTAATTTCCAGTTTGGAACAGGTTTTTCAAGCTGCAGATCCCCAGCACCTAATGAAATTAACTATCCACAACAGATAGTTTTAAAAATCTATATAAGTCAGTATGACCTAGCATGTTAGGACCCTAGTTTTGTGACTGCCTTCCATCATGTCCTTTAAGATTTACAGGGATGCAAATGATTTATATTTCCTATCAGATGTATGTATAAGAATTGTTCTCATTTTCCCAGAAAAATCACTAAATTACTAGTGAAGACATAAGAAGGGAACTCCTACCTTTGGCTTTTTTTTCAAACTGAAAATATGGCACCACAAGAAATTTCAAGATAAATGGAAGGATGCATCAAAAACAACAACATTAAAAGGAGCTGTTCCCTCTGTCCCCTTCAAAAATGAGGGAAGTTCAGAAATACTATCCAGAAGAATTTGAAATCAATTCTGAAAAACCTTTCAGAGTAAAACAAAACAAAACAACAGAATTTAAAAGTCTATTCTGAAGGGTAAGAAAAAGTTTGAGGAACTGAAGTGTAGAATAGATTTCTGGCAAAGCATTACTTGAAATTATATCTACACAGCAGCTGGTTCCCCACAGTTGGCATCTCCAGAAAGGCAAATGTTTATATTTGGAAGAAGTTCCCTCTCACAGAAGTAATTGAGATAGCTCTGAAAACCTCAAATATTCAACAGGGATACGTTTAACAATTCTAATCACCTCTCTCCTATTAGTTTAGTTTTAGCTAAACTGCTGGCTTAAAATGCAAGAAAGATGGTGTGTTTTCCTTTTAAAAAAGCTGTAACTTCAGGTTACTTAAATATCTTGAGCAATCTAAACTGCAAGGATAACCATGTTTGAAACATCCCCTAATATGAGGCATTTACAGGGAAAGAATGACAAATGAATGTTTTCCTAAGTAAAAGGACCATATGTCATTTAAACTGCATTTTATATCCAGCTATACTAAACTTCATTGGAAATCAAGATTTGGGGAATGGGAAGCATTCAGATTTCAGTATAGTCTAGCGTGCTAATTCAGCTCAAAAATAATATAAGTTATTTCAGTTTGTACTGAAAACGGCTTTTAATCAGCAATTAAAATTGTTATATAAATGAACATTTGCTTTTTGTATCATGACAGGTGGATTAGAAAGCGCTGTGCAGCTGAAGAATGATTCAGATATTTACAGCCTTCAAGGCTGCCCAAATTCACTTTGGCAGATAATGTTCCATCCATTTAGAAGCTACACACTAAAGCTGTAATGTGCTTTTTTGTTTGTTTTGGTCTAGAATGGTATGCTTTCTCTGTTGTGATGTCTGCTCTCTGGAATAGTATTCTCTGTGCGCCCACACAAGATTATTTTGGTTTTCCCGAATGCTTTGAAGACTTGGGTTTTATCCAGGTGTTAGGTTGGGATGTCAGATAAGGCCAATACAGATGTGATTTGTACTGTGCATTTGATATACAAAGCCTCATTTATTGTACTACCATTGTATCATGAATCTTGTTTTGTTTGTAATGGTGTTACTAAATTATTTTCTTCGTGATTGCCGCATTTGTTTGATTGTTATACTGTTGATTGGTGGCTATATAAGTTTTCCTAAATAAATACAGAAATAAAACCCAGTCAGGATACATTAATGTCTTATGTGAACCAGACCATTATAGTATTAATCAAACCTTTTTCTTTTTTTAGCACAACAATGGAGCTCCACCAGTGATTGGATACTGGCTAAGTTTTCCCCTCAAAAAATTTCCATCTGATTCCCAAAACTGCCTTTCACTTATTTCTCCATCCTCAAATTAAAGATTTGTCATTGGGAGGCAAGTACATATTTAGAACACTGGCCAGTAAAAGCAATTCAACAAGATTTTAAAGGATAAATACCTGGGATAACAAGAACTAATCTTTGTCAGATGCAAACTGAACCACTTCCAGACTGCTTTGTTAGGAGGAAGTCATCATGCTTGATGGCTCATGTGATTTTAATATCATAAAATTTGGATTGTTTTTAGATTACATCTCTTTTCTTACTTACCCTCTGGACTATATTATAGCATTTTCAAGTTAACTTTTTCCTAAGAGCTGATTAGATCTTTAGCAAGCTAAAAAGAATCAGTTTTATTCATTTAATAAAAAGATTTATACGATGTTGAATAAAGCCCATTATTATAAACTTTCCAGCATCTCCTGATTTTGCTTAATCCACAACCAAAGGTGTGTCTAATGTTTAAATGTTTAGTGTCTTGTATCAATTTTTATGAAATAGGATTTATTTCATTTATCTTTTAAAACAACATTATAGGAGATAGAGAATTCATTTATGGCTGCTTGCATCTAGCTAGTTAATTGTCATTGTCAAATTATATGATTTCATGCCTCTGGAATTTGCTTTGGCAGCTTTCTTGCTACAAACTGACAAGTGCAATTAAAATTTTATTTTAAAATACAGTGTTAATTTTAGTTGTATGTAAGATTTCTTTTTATGCAAATGTTCCTACTGAGAGCTTAGATGGACATTTTCTTTGGACTTCTTTATTAGTTCACACTGACATTTTCTGCATTCATACAAGTATCATAAGATAATCATATGGCATGCTACTGATCAAATAAAAGAACACTAAAGAAAGAATTCATCTTCTCCAATATGTTTTTTTTTCAAATACAAATTTTTGATAGCTGTCACTGAAAACAATAAGATTATAATTAAGAACAATCATAGCACTTGGAGCCATATGTAAATGGAAGACCAATTCAAAACTTTTCTTTCCAGAAATTCTTCTGATTTAGGTAGTCATCAATGCTACCTAAATGCATCCACCTTAGTTGGATGCTTTACCTGCCAGGTTATATGATTCTGCAGTAGAATTTGGTATTAAATCAAATTAATCCTGGCAAACAACCATGTTGTTTTTCAAGCACACATTTAAAATGTTAATTTCTGTCTTAAACAGCAGGAATATACAGATTGTGGGGTGGGGTGGGGTGGGGGACATGTAGAGTTTCAGAAATAAGAGGATAAGCACTAACACTACAATTATCTTAAGGGCTTGTCATATTGGCCGACGGATGCAAAACGTTTGTAAGAGACACAGCGGACAAGAAAATGTTCCATCCGTTGTTATCCGCTCTCAAAAGTGCCCCAATTTGCATAACCAGAGCGGACAACAACGGAAAGGAACGGACGGGGAGAGGACGTAGCCAGGATGGAAAGCGGATGGTCCACAGAAGCCTAGCGGATGGAAGCGGATGGGAGCAGATGGAACATCCTCAGGCTTCCAGGGGAGCACAGCGAAGCGGACGCGCAACGGAAAGAGCGGATGCCGAGCGGATGACGCGGATGCAGAGCGGAAGCCTAGTGGATGCCTAGCGGATGCCTAGCGGATGCAGAGCATTCACTGCGCATGCGGGGAGGATGCATTGCATCAAGGCCCGCGGATATAAAGGGAAGCAGCTCGCAAGCAGGTCACCATTCAGAGGAAAGACCTGCTGCCAGACACAACTCCAGCCAGCCAGCCAGCAAGCCAACAAACCATGGGGAAGAAGAGAAAGCCTCTGCCATCTGCTGCCAGCCCTGGCAAGAGGGACAGGGCCACCATCCCACCCCCTGGCCCTGACTCTGATTCTGCTGGGGCTCACTCTTCTGGTGCTGGAGCTTCTGCTGGCGCGCCTCCTGGTGCTGGTGCCTCTGCTGGTGCTTACTCTGTTGGCACTGCTCCTGGTGCTGGGCTTCTGCTGGTGCTTACTCTGCTGGCACTGCTCCTGGTCCTGCTGGTCCTGCTGGTCCTGCTGGTGCTCCTGGTACTGCTGGTGCTCCTGTCCTGCTGGTCCTGCTGGTGCTTACTCTGCTGCTGCTGATCCTGGTCCTGCTGGTGCTGCTGTTCCTGCTTTTGCTGCTACTGTTGTGTGGAAGAGCAGCCCTACAACCTCGAAGCCCCTCTGATGAGGGCCCATATGGTCCTGCTAGAGGGAGGAAGAGGCATATCGCATGAACGGGAAAGGAGGCAATACTCCATTGAAGAGGAACATGAGGATGAGGTGCTGGAATGGCTGAGGGAGAATGAGTATCTTTGGTGGAAGGGACACAGGCTCTATCGAGACACCAAAAGGAAGCAGGCTGCTTGGAGAGAGAAGGCGGAGAGCCTGGGCTACATTTCGGAGGTGCTCCTCAGCTGGTGGAAGTACATGCACACCTGGTACGGGAAGCTGCACCTCAAGAAATCTGACGTTAAGCTGACGGACCGAGAGACCTACGTGGAGCGTAGCTCCTCTGTGGAGTGTGCCATGATGGAGAACCCCCAACAGCTGCACTACTCGTGGCGGGAGCCGCGTGGAGGAACCCCCTGATGCAGTGGGAGCAAGGAGAGGGCACTTTCCACCAGAGACCAACCCACACCCACACCCAGGTCCACCTCCCCAGAAAGCAGGCAGAGAGCCAGACTGGACGGCAGAGCCACACTGTCCTGCTGGAGATCAGGGACACCATCAGAAGCAGTGTAGATCTCCTCTCTCAGCTGGTACACACCGACGTCCCATCCTCCAACCGCAAGCCCTTCCTCACCTACGTCAACCAGATCCTCTATGAACATGTCGGAATCACAGTACCAGGTGATAAAGGACAGGATCACCGCGTCTTCTTCACAACCCTCCAGACCCAGCTGAACCTGCTCCCACCCAGTCCAGGCCTGCTCCTCCACCCCAGGTGATGTCACTGCCCTTCCAAGGCTTTCCACAGGCCCTCACCTACCAAGGCTACGGCTACCAGGAGCTCCAGCAGCACAGGCAGCCCTTCCCAGTCCACGCACAGGTACATCGGATGCCACTGGTGCCACCAATGCCACTGATGCCACCGACGCCACCCTCACCACAGATGCCACCCACCACCACAGATGCCACCCATGCCACAGATGCCACCCACGCCACAGATGCCACCGACACCCCACCATCGCTCAGCTGCAGACCAGACATCCCCATTACACTGCTCCTTCCTCCACCCACAGCCAAAGCCCGGCCTCAGAACATCTGTCATCGATATTGGGGCTGACACCCCATGTCTCGGAGGAAGGGGCTCTCAACATCACAGGACTGAGCCAGCTCTCTGAGAGCTTCCTCCACACACCGTCCCCTGTTGTCCTCTCGGGGCCAGGCACCCAATGACGCCTCAGACCACACTCCAGCAGCAGCTACCTCCACAGCACCTGGACCCTTCACCCTGACACTATGGGCATGTCTCAGAGTGACTGAGAAGAGTGCCAGAGACTGGGTGGCTACCTGTTGACTTTATCTTGCTTAAGACACTGGGTCATTTTTCTTTTACAGCTTGTTATTAATAAAGATTATCTTTGCTTCACACACTTGCTTCATTTATTTTAGTCAATAAAGTCTTGGTGGAAACTTTTAGAAATGGTTTAAGCCTTTGCATGCTTGTGGGATGGGTAAGGATAGCTGTGGGATGGGCAGGGATACCTTTGGGATGGGTAATACCTGTGGGATGGGCAGGGATACTTTTGGGATGGGTAAATAGCTGTGGGATGAGCAGGGATACCTTTGGGATGGGTAATAGCTGTGGGAATGGGCAGGGATACCTTGTGGATGGGCAGGGATACCTTTGGGATGGGTAATAGCTATGGGATAGATAAGCCTCCAGTGCAAACATAGTGGGACTGTATGGTCCACTCTCCCAGGTGCCACACCTATGGCCCTTTATTATCAATAACAATTTAATCATTCATCAATACATTTCAACATAAACACAACTCTTTATTAAATGCCCTGTTCATTGTAGGGCCACTCAACATACATGGCCAATCTCATCAGTGTGATGAGACAAGCTGAAGGAAGCATCCATTAACCATCTACCATCCTGTCTTGCCACTCCACTGCTCCAGCTGGGGAGTTGCACCAGTGTTTCAGGAGGTTGCGCTGCTTCTTCCCTTCACGTGAAGCTCTGTTGGGGCCTTGTACATCGACAGTGTCTATCAGGTTTCGCCCTTGCCTCCATTCACCAGGCTCCATGTCCCCATTGCCTTGTTGATGGTCCACGAGCCTGTTCTGCAACACTGGGTAGCGGGTGCGTATGAGATTGTGCAGGATGTAGCAAGCTTCCACGATCCTCCTCACGGTCTGTGGGCGATGCTGCATGGTGGCGAGAAGTACTGGAACCTGTTGGCCAGGATGCCAAAGGCGTTGTCCACCACCAGTCTTGCCCTGGTGTTGTGTGGCACCTTCCAGGCGGTACTGCATGCTCGTACATGGTCCCTGAGGCTAGGTGGCGCAGAGTCAGTACCACCTTGAGCCCAGGGTCCAGGCTGGGCCAGAAGTTGGTGCTCTGCTTGGTCAACCTTGGTCTCAGACGCTCCACAACTTCGTCAAAGATGGCTGGCGGCATCCTCATGAAGTTCTGGAATGCACGAGGGTCTTCATTCCTCAGCTCCACCATCAGCTTGTTATATAGTCCATACTCTGCTCTTCTGGTGATCCATCTTCGGACCCAGACACTTCTTGGACGCCTCCTTTTCTTCCCGTAGAACAGGTGAAAGAGCCTGTAGATGGCTTCGCACTGTTGTTAGAACGATTGTGGCTACCAAAAGGAGTGTGTGATGATCCATGGTGGAGATGACTGGATGCTGTGGAAGAGCAAGAGCAAGAGCCAGATGAAGGCTGAAGAGGTCTGCACTGCAGGGCTGCTGGACTGCAAGTGAGATCCAGGTGAGTTCCTCCCCCTTTTTATAGGAAATATAGGTTTTCCGCTCGGTGTCCTTTTGCATTCTCTAGGCATCCTGCAGACTTCCTAAATATCCGAGACAGGTCCCCTCTGCAAACGTTTTTTTTCATTTTAATGCTTTGTATGCGAGCTGCATCCGCTTTCATCCTTTCTACCTCTGTGCTACTAACACTACACGTCCGTTCCTCGTCCGTTTCGCTTCCTTCCTGTGTCCATTTTCCGCTGGAGCGGATGTGAGTTGCGTGGGAGCGCAGGGATGCCTAACGGATAATAGTGGATGCGTAACGGATGACGACGGATGTAGAACGGATGTTCCCTGTATGCGTTGCGGATGCAAAATGGACGCGTTGAATACTTTATCCGCTCAAAAAGTTTTGTGCAGCTCAAAAATTTTTTGAGCGGAATGAAATGTCAGTCGACGGATGCTGGACGGAATAGAGAAGATGAAAAACGGAGCCAGTGAGTACAGAACGGAAGCATCGCGTTAACCAACGGATGGCAAGTGTTTCTCTCCATTTTACATCCTCTTTCCATCCGTTGGTGCAGTGTGACATGGGCTTTAGTAACAGTTTTTATTATCTAATTCTCTTTCAGCCTGAAACTTAAGGCTAGTTCCCACTGGCCGACGGACGCAAAATGTATGCATAAAAAGACACAGCGGACGAGCAAAATTTCGGGGTGGCTCCATCGTTGTTCATCCGTTTTCAAAAAGTGGTGAAAATTTGCATAAACAGAATGGAAAAGAACAGAAAAGAATGGAACTTGCGGTAGTATGTGGCGGGGATGTTAAACGGACGTTCATAGGAAGCCTTGGTGGATGACAGCAAATGAAGTGGATGCATCACGTACACCTAAAGGAAGGAAAGGAGATGCCGCGCAGATGTATATCGGATTGCAAACGCATCCTTTCTATTTTCGTGCTACTAACGATGTATAGACGTTCATGTACCCTTTCTTTCCTCCCTCTTTCCGTTTTCAGCTGCAGCGGATGTCAGTTTGTGAGGATGCCCAGAGGATGCAGAGAGATACAGTGGACGTTTAACGGATGTTAAAAGGACACAGAATGTGTTGTTGCTTGAAAGTCGTGGATACATCGTACACAGCGGAAAGTTCATCTGTCACAAAGTTTTGTGCAGCTCAAAACTTCTTGCGCAGATGAAATCGCAGTGGACGGATCCTCGACGGATAGAGCATATGAAACACGTATGGAATGAGTACACAATGGATGCATTACATTTCCCATGGCCAATGGATGGCAAGCTTTTTTTAACGTTTTACATCCTCTTTGCATCCATAAGTGCAGTGGGACAGGGCCTTTACAGTGAAGTGTAATGTAGTTGCAATTTCTAGATGGATTCCCAAGCCAGAACTGGAACTCTGGAAGGTATACAGTATGTATCACGAAAGTTTTAGGATGGACAATCTTGTTGAAGATTTTACACTCATTTTTAAGTTAAGATTCTGTCAGCAGTTCTGCATCTGGCATCTGCTGAAATTCTTAACCCAATTAAATCATTGCGTTTTGCAATCTATAAAGACCTTTCAATTGTACACATCTGTTGTGACTAAATAACATCTTTACAAGAATTTAATTTGTTACTTTGACTCTGTGTGATATACTAGTAATAAAATTGAGGGTGGGGAAAAAAAAAAGGGGTCAACTTTACCAAGCTGATTTGAAATTATAGCTCAACCTTAAATTATTTTAAAATAATTTCAGAAAGTGTCAAGAAAAAGAAAGAAAAATAAATCTCCCTCCCTCCCTCTCTCTCTCCCTTCTCCCCCCTCACAAACAGACATCCAAACATCGATCACATTTCTGTACCACCCTTCTCCCTCAGAATGGGACTCTGAATGGCATATAATGAAATGTTAAAATATATGTAATTTTTTTTAAAAAAGTAAGAGGAAGTAAGAGTTTAAAATTAGTTAAAAGGTGAAGGGAGCAGCTTTTAAGGAACTAATGAGTCCTATGACTGCATGCTTTCCGTGAAGCTGCAGAATCATATCAAATTCCTTTTAGAAGGTCAGAAGAGGCAAGATTTGCCTCACTTCTGGGGAAAGAACATTTTTAGGGAAGACTTTCTTCGTAGATCTCACCAGTCACAATTCTTTAACTGATGGTGTCTGCAACATAACTGTGGCATGGACACGGAATGTAATGGGATGAAAATGGTTCTGTAGGTGGCTTGAGCCCATAACATAAAGACATGAATAGTAGACATGAGGTCTTTCTATCCTACATTTAAACAATTAATAACTTTAGATTGCCACTGAGTTTGCATTTATGTAAACACAACCAAGTAGACCATTTAGTTACTGGGACGCAAATAATATGTTGCTTAATGTAAAATGGAAACAAAAGTTACTGTAGCAACCATCCTATTTAGGCTTTGAGTTGTCCACACAGACATAAAAGGCAAATACTACTATTAGTAATTGCATGAATTGTACACAAGAGAACAGGGTGCAGGGTTCATAGCGAAAGGATACAATTCAAAAACTATTATATGTATGAGTAATGGCATCACACAAATAAGGTGTCTCTGTAGGAATTAATTTAAGGAGGGGTTTTCCCCCCATACTAATAGCCAATCAGCTGTAGTCTTGGCAAGAAAACCCAGTGTCGAAAAATAGGCTGTAGACATTTGTTGAAGGTCATGCTAACACAAATAAACCGTACATATCCATTTTATTTAAATCGTTTTAGCTATAAAAGTTATGATAACATCTTTGGCCCCAGGCAGTATAACATTTACATTCCCCTGCTCAAAATAGTCAAAGATAAAAGGCACAGGGATACCACATCCTGGGGTGAATCCTTCAGCAAACCTACATCAGAAGAGACCAACTACTATTACTTTGAAAGGGATGCCTCTATAGTCAACAACAGCCCTTCCAAACTATATTTTCCTCATAGCATATGCAGTATGCATAGAATGCTTGTTGATAATGGTATACAGTCTCCTTCACACATGATCAATACTTATGATTAACATTTAACATTCACGAGAGAAGTGCTTTCTCTTTCTAATGAACAAAATTCCTTGATGAAAGAGAATATCATAAAATCCATTTTCCTAACATTTCATGAGCTGAAACACAGATTATCAGAAGCTGTTATTGTAGAAATAATTAATCAAAAATGAAAAGAGGCACGGAATTAAAGATAAAATGGATATTGGAATGAAGCTGGAAGGAACAATGCGTCAATGATGGTCTCAAGAATAAGAAGAACAAGCTCAGGTTAAGAGCATTCACTCAACAATATGTGGGCTCTGATCACAAAACTCAAGCACTTTAACTACCAAGCTGGTGAACTGTTCAAAAGGAAAATAAAAACACTTTTTTAACGGGCCCTTAAATATAAATTTAAAAAACTCAAGGGCAACAGAGAAAAAGAATAAGTGAAATCACAAGGAACAAATGTCACAATCTTTAACAGGAGAGGAAATGGCAAAGAACAAGGAACTAATGGCTATGAAGGTAGGGAGGCACCTCAGAAATTAATAGAAAATGAGAGCCAGCTACATGCAGGCTTCCAAACTGTATTAACTTGGCTTGCAATGGGATCACCAGGAGAACAGAAAATTCTCCACTGTGGTGGAGATAGCATTCAGGATTGGGTGATCAGTCTCTGCCTGTGATTGGACTGAGTCTGTCAAAACCACTCCCTTTGCTGTTGCTAGGGACGCTCCCAGAGAATTGACTCAGTCAGCTTGTTTGGAGATCGTTGTTAATTTCTTCTCCTAGCAAAGTTTAAACAAAATCTTCAAATTGATTTAGGGTGTCATACACAATTACGGCGAATATCTTGTAAAAAACTATGACGTATCTCCTCTAACATCCATCCATCATTGCTTCACTTTCTGTTTATTTCTGAACGCTTCAGAGCGAATACTCTCAATTTCTATTATCATTATCTCAGATATGATTTGTCCTTTTTTCGTCATCCTCTATTGTTCCATAGTTTTCGCACTCTTGCGATACAAACCGGTGGCTTGGGAGCTTCCATCTCCTGTATGCTTCTGATGGCTCGACATATTCAGTAATACCACTCTCTCTATTTGTTCAACTACTGTTGGTGACTGATTTCATAAATATCTCCAGAGTGTGGATTTGGTGTTGTGTTTGATATCTTCAATTTTTAACTGGAATCTGCATCATCATAACTAATGGAGGCTATTTATGGTTGCGGTTGTTTGAATGATGTTCAGTCTTGAGGGACCTTGTTCATTCTCAGATTCTTTTATCTGTTTTTTGCTCAAACTCCATTTTTCTATTCCTTTTCAGTGGTATCTGATTTTATTTTAAGGTTCTTGATATCTTGCATACATCGTAGATCACTCTTTTTCTTCGATCTTTGTCGTTCTTTAACATTGCTCGAATTTGGAACGTTTTGTCCTACCAGATATGGGAGGCAAAGTCCAGTCACAGGTATGATAGAGCCAAAGCTTTATAACTTCTCTCACTTTTGAAATAGCTTAGAGCTGATACTTCAAATTGTTTACTAAACCCTAATAGGGCGCAAATTATGGAAATGCGAGATCTAAATCCTAAATGAAATATAAGGAATGAGTGGACGATGAAAAACCCAATAGTTAATAATAAGTAAGAAAAAGGAGAAAATAAAGGAAATTTTCTTCACGGTTTCTTAACCTTAATCCAATCAGTAAATTAGCGTAGAAATGGAAGGGAAGAATAAAAAAAAGTTAAAAAGAGCAAAAAGTAAAAAGAATTAAAAAAATATAAAGTAATCTTCAGGTTATTCAACACTAATCAATTGAAAATTTTCATATAGAACAAAACAGTATATCAAAAAATAATTAAATCCCAAAGAATGAAAGGAAATAGAAAAAGAAAATTTGAGGAACTTTAATAAATTAAGAGCAAAAGATGAAACATATTACAAAACTAACAGGTTTTAAAAAGAAAAAATGAAACAGTACAGCCGGTAAGGTGCGGGGGATTGGACCCAACTTAAAGAAAATTAAAAAAGACACACTGGCTTTATTTAATTATGCAAGGCTCTTTGTCATAGCTCTCTCAAACTTTCAAGCCCAGTTTCTGAATTGTTATAGAAATCCAGAAGAACGCCTGCACGCAACACCTGTTCGTGCTCGTTCCCTCTATCTTATACATAGAAATGTCTTGAAAAAGATTTCAGAAGCTTTCTTTCTCAGCTTTCTCAGCTTTGTCTAAGATACTATTTCAAGCCTCTAGTTGGGCAGGTTACAAGTTTCTTACTCTCAACTTCCCCCCTTTCGCACGGACCAAACGTAATAAACGTTAAAATAAAAAAAAAGTATGGCTTAAGTAGCGAGCTCTAACCTATAAATATTAAAAGTCTAAAAAAGAGGAAAGAAATAGCTCATAAATAGAGAAAAAACCAGTCCAAGTTCGCAAATGCAGCAGTCACAATAGGAAATCTCTAGCCATATGAAAAACATTAAAGCAAAGCCTTACTTTGACATCTGTTTAAAAACCGTCGCTTTATTCAGTTCTGTCTAAAAACTTTTACTCAGATTCTTTTTTCCGTCTCTAGTGTCCTTTGAAGTCTTTTAATTCTGTAGAATAATAAAAGAACAATTCCATCAGACCTTTCTGTTTTCACCTTTCTCTTTCTCACTTTCTCTTTCATACTCTTCCATTTTGGAGCTGTCCCGCAAACTTCAGCAGCTTTGGTGGCTGCCTCTCTGCCACTGGCAAAAGGGCTTCTCCTGGATCAACCAGGGACTTTGCGATATCCCGGGGATCTACAGAACGTGCCCTTCACTATCACCATCTCTTCGGGACAGTTTAGGTCCGTTTGGACTGTCCAGGGGCAAAGATACCGGCTGCAATCTCAGACCTCCACAATTTCATTCAGTATCATCGCGACGCCAGCTCCTTCCCCTTATTGTTCACATATTTTTAAGTTCATACTTTTAAAACTATAATGTTTGTTTGTATACATATATGGCATATTTTTTTCTTCCATTCAGTTTTATCCTATTCTTGGAAATTGCCTGGATGCTTCTCTGAAGTTTTCTTGACTTCTGAAAGGTTTTTCAGAAATGGTTTAGCATTGCCTCTTTCCAATGGCTGAGAGAATGTAACTCTTAAGTCACATTGTGCCTCGGGTGGATTAGAACTCCTGGTTTCTAGCCTGATGCCTTTTAACCACCACCACAAACTGTTTCTCATAGGATATATGTGTGAATTAAATAAATCATGTTCAAGAGCTACATTTCATTAATTATCAAATACAGCATTGAAATGTCAACATTCTCTAGCTTTTGACTGTTAACCTTATATGTTAGTGTCATGTATATTCTGTTTAAAGTACTAAAAGAATTTTCCAATGAGGCTTTAATTGAAATCTTTGACTGGGATTATGGCTATTTATGTATGTTGGTGGAAATTGATTATTGCCTGCTATTAAAAATATGCAAACATCTCCAGGCTTAAAACTTGCTGTTATAAATATTCTAAGTTTAAAGCACAACACCTAGGGTTCTGAAGTTTTATATCAGTCTCCTAACAAATGCGACATTTTGGACATTAATTAAATCTTCTATTTTCCCAGTAAGTAAGTTTACTGCTTTTGGGATATTAGAATTCATGGGTTACAATGTAGCATTCCTATCCCCTTTTCTCCTGTCCTTTCCTTTTTGCAAATTTTTACAGAGACTGCCCAATCTACAAATATATATTGAATACTTTTGTATGTTAAAATGATAACTTTGTTGTTGAGATTGCAAGTTGTTAAATGCCAACCTGTATGTTCATTGATCATTTGTTGAGTTTTACAGACAGACTTCCACATTCAAAAGCATGCACTGTATATATGCAGTAGAAAGAAACTTCAAACCACTTACTGTACTTTTTCTGCTTATTGTAGGTAGTCCTCAAATTATGATCTCAATTAAGCCCAAAATTTATTTTGCTAAGTGAGACATTTGTTAAGTGGGTTTTGCCCCATTTTACGATCTCATCACAGTTGTTAAGTGAATCGCTGTAGTTGTTAAGTTAGCAACACAGTTGTTAAGTGAATCTGGCTTTGTTTCTCAGAACGGTATGAAAGGAGATCACAAACATCATAAATGTGAGTTAGTTGCCATGCATCTGAATTTTGATCATATGACTACAGGGATGTTGTAATGGTCGTAAGTGTGTAAAACAGTAGTAAATCACCTTTTTTAGTGCCATAACTTTGAACGGTCACTGAATGAACTGTTGTAAGTTGAGGACTACATCTGCTTTGTTCCAGTTTGTGTTAAATGAATTTATTTCCTGCTATTTGACCCTGCTGAAAGCTTTTTGGTTGTTTGATGCAGATACTGATTGCAAAACTGCTTTACTGTTTCTTCTGTTGTTTACTATGATCATTTTAAACAAAAATAAAATAAACACATTATGGTCAATTTTTCTACAAGTTAAGTAGAAAATATGTAGCATGCAGCATGGATTTTATCCCTATTTAGTTTTGTGTCCTTTTAGAGTGAATGGTTGATTGTCAAAAAAAACCAAACCTTTGAAATTACATTGTACATACGGCGCCTGTTATCAACTTTGTTCTGTTAGAATATAGGTCCGGGGTCCCCAACACCTAGGCCACAGCCATGGCCTATTCGGAAGTAGACTGAGTGGTGGGCTGGTGCACACGCATTCAAGAGTAGCTTGACTTGCACAAGTGGTGGGCTGGTGTGTGCATATGTGTGCACAGTTCAACTTGTGCAACTCGAGGTGCACTTGCATGTGCATGCGCACTGGCCCGCCCTTGTGCAAGTCAAACTGCACACATGTGCATGCTGGCCTGCCACTGGCTCAGCTCCCCTCTCCCCCCCCCCCAAGCTGGGCTGCCAAGACACAAAGGTTGGGAACTGCTGATCTAGGTCACTTGAAACATTTAAAAGTTTCTGAGTTTTTCTGAGCTTGAAACACTTGGACACTTTAAATTTGCCCACAATGTACATTATCATTTCTGTATTAGTCAACTTAGTAATAAGCATATTTCATGAAAACTGAATTTTAAAACTCAATAATTCTTAATTAGTTTTTAATAACTTATGACCTATTATTTATAACCTACCATGAAAGAAAAGACAAATCCAGATGGAATACCATTTTGCCTTTTAAAGCAAAAAACAAAAGTGCAGTCCCTACCCAGAACAACTTTAATTACAAATTCACAGTAATTCTTCATTTATTTTTAAGAACATTTCTATTTCGTTACCACAGCCAGAATAGAACTGCAGAGTAAAGCCTCCCCAGGGATCAACAAACATAACTTCACATTAAAAGTGACCTTACATCTTAATACTGCACTGCAGACATTTTTTCACTGCAAATTTTATTTTCATGACAAGGAACCATTTATACAATACAAACTGATCTTTACATTTGAACAAGCATATAACTGACTGTTACATACCTCTAAAAATATTTGCTTTTTTGTGTTAATACATTCAAGTTTTGCTCTGATACAGCTGAAGTCTAATGCAGAAATCCTGCAATGATAAAAGAGGACTTACAAAGAATGACATTCAATCATGCAGATCCTTATGTTCATTTTGAAATGGTATATATATGCAAATAGTTCTCCACTTCATTTAGTGACTGTTTAAAGTTACAACAGCACTGAAAAGTAGTGACTTGTGACTATTCACACAACCATTACAGCAACCCCACAGTCATGTGATCAAAATTTGGGTGCCTGGCAGCTGACTCATTTATGACCATTGCAGTGTCCCAGGGTTACCTTTTGCAATTTTACAAGCAAAATCAATGAGAAAGCCAAATGTATTTAAACATATTACTAACTAACAACTGCAGTGATTTCCTTAACTGTGGCAAGAAGGGTTGTAAAAAGGAGAAAAATTCACTGAACAAATGTTTCACTTAGCCACAGAAATGTTTGGCTCAATTGTAGTCGTAAGTCAAGGATTCTGTATTACTTCATGGAGAGTGCAACTCATCTGCTGCTAAAACTAGAATCAAAATTTCTGGAATGGCATCTGTGTTGTTGAAGATAAACAGCCTAAATTCATCAACTACCCCTTCACACCTTTTAGACATTCACCAAACACTCATGCTAGGTATCCACAGCATTTCCACTACAACCTGGGTGGCAGTGTACAGTTTTATGAGCATATTAATGATACCTCACTGCAGAACTACTCTCCTAGAAATTTAATTGAAATGGAATAACATGGAGAAAAGGACTGAATCCTGATACCCCAGAGTCTCAATTGCTTACCCTATGTTGAAGGGAAGTACTTCCAAAATTCCATCCTTGCAGGCGGGCCATGGATGTACCATTATCAATGATATCAAACACCACCAAGAGTTAAATATTAAGAGTAGGAGAATTACATTTCCTTATCTAGGTACCAGTATACAGTATGTTCTCCATAAACCTGTTTCTCTGCATCTCAGTCCGACTGAAAGTGATCTAGAAAATCTACTTCCAGGATCTTTTGCAACTACCTTCCCATCCCTTGCAAAAATTCCCCTCAGAAAATAAGCATTCTGAAATGGTCTATTAAAGAGAAGGTGTATTATCACCTCTTTCAAGATAGGTGGCACCTCATTTTCTCTTAGAGAAGTATTGATTGTACTAGATGCCTACTCAGGAGTGGCTACAGTTAGTATTCAATAGTTTTTTTTCTAATATATATATATATTTAAATATATATTGGATAGCTGCCAATTTATCCATGACTGCTTCAAACTGGTGGTCACTTCATGGATTTACAGAATCTCTCTGATCCTATGGGAATCATTTGCTCTGCAATCAGAAAAGCAGTCTTGTAGAAAGATTCAAGACAAGTCTTTTGTATTGAAAAAATTCAGATTCCAGTAAAGTTCCAGCTTTTCTAAGGGAAATTTTTCCTAAAAACAAAAAGATCTACATTGTCTGATGCGTTTTCAGGAAGGATGAACTGTGATGAGATATAAACAATGGCAGATAACCGTAATCATAATGTCATGGGGAATTTTTCTTCAAGTCATATCAACAGGAAACTGGGCATTGTGGCATGGTGATTATAACAATTATATGTTGCTGTTACAGAGCATCCTTTGGTACCATATTCTTATTTGGAGTAAAATAATGCTTTAATAACATCATTTGATAGCCTGTAAACTGGATGCAGTATATGAATATATAATATATGGGGAAAGAAATCTATAACAGTATTATTAAGGGACTCATGTTCAGAAGGACACTTATTTCTGTATTTCTGCTCATCATTTTTCAGTATGAAAATTAATGTTTCTTTCTAATATTCAATTCCAAATAGCTTTACTGTCTGTTCACCAAATTGTTCTGATTTTTACTAAATGTAATTTATTTCTTTGCTTTCCTTCCTGCATTCTGTTGACATATTTTATTAATGTTTTCCCTGTACATCAATACAGAAATTCAATGAAGAAAAAAATAGTGTGCAAAGAACTGCATGGAGTTTTCTTTTAAACAATCTAATTCTTTTTTTCCTTCAAATTTACTTCATGGTGCAATATGAAGGAGAGGCAATCTCAATAGGATGCAAAGCACCTTTTTAGGAGCAAAGTTTACCCAAACTCTTTCCGCAGAACCATCCCAAAATGGGTGGCAAAGAGAAGCAATAATATTACACCATATTGCAATGTTGCAACAAAAACTTTGCTGCCTGATAGCTTATGCTTCAGAAGCATATCATGCTGGTTATTGATAAACCCCTGATTTTTTTGTTTAATGCTCGTGGGCAGAGTGCATTTGAGTTATTGCCACATCACAACAATATAAAATGCATAAACAATAAAGGGATGTCTAAATCTGGTTTACAATCAACATCTGGTGTTCCTCTTGAGCAGCAATAATTATTATTTATTGCAATTTTGAGAATCCCTGATTTAATATGATGTGATCATGGAAATAACAACAGCCAGAGTTCTCCTCTTCTGGTCTGTTCCTTCAGACCAGAAGAACAAGGAAGAACAATCCTAATGCAATGATTTTGAAGGGTCGAGAGTTTAAAGTCATACAAATCCTTCCCAGAGCTGTTTCTTGCCATCCTTCCTCCATCTTCCCATTACAGTGCAAAAATTAAACTTCCTGGACTCACCAAAATGTAGTTTAGGGACTGGGGCCTCTCCTCAGTCTGTACCCATATTAACATTATACAGCAGCTCTATCATTCTGACTTTTTTCATGGATTGTACTTGTTTTGTTCGGAAAAACACGAGGTAGACCGGGTTCCAACAACAAAATCTTTATTCTCTATTATTCAGTGAACGGAACAACCTTGGCTGAAACCGCGGCAGCCTTTTATTCAGGCTAGCCTGCCGGCTTGCAGCCAATGGCAGCTGTTTAATTTTGGCGCCCTTTTCAGTTGATTTGGATTGGTTCCTAGTGAACCAATCCAATGCTTACATTTTTTAACCAGTCAGGTTTGCATGTTTTGGAGTAACCCAATTTGCATATAGAACAGTACTCTTAGTACAAGATGAGTCATAGCATTCATTTCAGGGGTGGGATTCTACCAGTTTGGACTGGTTTGGTAGAACCAGTTGTTACGATTCTCCACAGTTCAGAAAACCGGTAAATCGGGCCCTTGGCTGGTCTCACTCCTCTCTGCCCGTGTCTCTCCTCCCACCCAGTCAGTCCTTATCACATATGTGTGAAAATCACATGCATACGTGACATCACTGATGTCCACCCGACCTGCCCAGTTACTCCTTATGCACATGTGCGCAACATCACTGCCCACATTTTCCCACCCACTGCCATTGCTTCCTGCAGCAAACCGTGCTCCAGTCAGCCAGCCAGACCAACTCGACCATCCATCCATCCATCCATCCATCCATCTATCCATCCATCCATCTCTGCTTACCTTCTGCCACCCGCAGCCCTGCCTGATCTGGGTGAGTGAGGGCTCTGCAAGCCCCCGCCACCATCACCACCAGCCCTGGTCAAGTGCTGACTCCCAGACCACTCAGACACCCTGACAGCCTGTTTCACTCAGCCACCATTTTCTTCCAATAGCAGCCCACCATTGCTGCCTGGCTTTCCAACACTGATCGGTGAGTAAGGAGGCAAGCAGCAAGCCCTACCAGTTGCCTACCTCCTCTTGCCACCACTGTTGCCATTCCCAGTCGAGTGGTGACTCCTGGGCCACCCAGCCGTCCTCTTTTTAATATTTTTTTAATATATGTTTTGTTGTTATTAATCATAAAAACAAAACACTAAAATACTAAATTTATGATACTAATTTATGTAACATAAATTATCATATTAATTTATGATACTAAAAACATAAATAAATACATATTTTTTTTTGTTATAATATTATTATTGTTACATGTTGACACTTATGTTTTTCCTTTGCTTTTTCCTAATAGGAAAAGCAAAGAAGAAGCGAACAGAAGTATCAACATGTAACAATAATCATAAAATATTTTTTATTTATGTATTTATTTATTTGTTTAGTATTTGTTTTGTTTTTATGAATAAATAGTATAGTATTGTCAGGCAGGACACATCACTTAGGAAAAAGCAAAGGAATAACAAACAGAAATATCAACATGTAACAATAACAGTTGTGTAACAAAATAATATTAACTAAATTTCTCTTTGTATTGGCTTATTTATAATTCTGTTAATTATATCAACATGTTTATAATTATCAACCCTCTTTGTATTTAATTCATACATAACAATGATTGTTCTTACCTCTTATCTCTGTCTATCAATTTCTACACATTGTAATATTTTTTTAATTTCATTTTCATCTAAAGGGATATCTTCATTTTTCCACTGTTGTGCAAACATAATTCTAGCTGCTGTTAACACATGTAAAATTAAATGTGTATTTTATTCCTTTTATTTATGTGGGTACCAACAAAAATATTTCAGATTTTAAAATTTAAATATATATGCTGCGTTACCATTTTTCTAACGTTGACACTACATCCTCTTGAATAGCTACTTGACTACAAGCAGAGCCCAATACTGAACCTAATTCATATATTCTAG
The DNA here is from genome assembly GCA_004320025.1 of Laticauda laticaudata. Classification (NCBI taxonomy): domain Eukaryota; kingdom Metazoa; phylum Chordata; class Lepidosauria; order Squamata; family Elapidae; genus Laticauda; species Laticauda laticaudata. The sequence continues at coordinate 20,148 of BHFT01035725.1, forward strand.
TTTTTTAAACTGGGGAATAAATTCCAGAAAAATAATTCAGTATTGTTCTGTGAATGTTCATTCTTAATCTAATTTCTTAGATGATTTTGTACTATATCTTTATTTTTGTACTATATATACCTGCATAAGGCTGGAAAAAGTTTCAGTACATTTCTAAGATGAAAAGTCTAAAAAGCTTAACCGACTAAACATGACTTCCCCTGGCTTCTCTCTCTCTGCTATAGAGAGAGCATTCCATTAGGGACTGTTGGTCCAGGTAAGTAGTCTTGGCTAGGAAAGATTTTTGTGCCACTATTGGCACAAAATAACGAACTCCCTTGGTTTGCTAATTGTATTTCCATTTTAAGTGTTTATTTTTCAATTAATTAATTGTAATTATGAAACTATCAAGTCCAAACTACTACATTTTTTTTTTTTGCAGTACCTTATCAAGATGAAAAGACAAATGAGTTTGGCTGCTTTCTTCAGTAAGAAAACAAAAGGAGATCCAAAACAGTCACAACCACAACTGTTGGAGTCTAGGGAAAGCAGCACATCAAGTACACTGCAACCTGGGGAAAGCAGCAGCGCATCATCCACACTGCAACCTGGGGAAAGCAGCATCACATCAAGTACTGAAAGAACTGTGTCGGACATTGAAAGAAACCTTTCTGACTGCTGGATATTGCAGCAATACAACAATTTTAAGGAGAAATATGATGGACTGGAAGTTTCCCAGAAAAAGTTAGGTTGCAAATTTTGCAAAAGATTTGGGGTTTCAGCAAAAGAAAAAAATGTTCAACGCAGCAGAGGAATGGAAAATTTTTCAAATTGAGCCATCAGAGAAGAGTAAAGAAATGCAGGAAGCATTTCTTAGAAAAAAAATGAAAGAGCATTTCTCATCTAAAGCTCACAACATTTGCACAGAAAAGTTAAAGCAATGTGAGCAGGATGTAATAAGTAAAGGACTGGATAAGATGACTGAAAAGTATTTGGGTAGTATGTGTAGAGTGTTTAATACAGTAGAGTATGGCACAAACATGCAAATCATTTTCAAATATAGAAGATGTTATAGAATTGCAAATTCAAAACGGTTTAGATCTGGGAATGGGATTGTATTCACGTAAAACTGTAGTTGCAACAGATTTCATTGCAAAAGACAGGAAACATTTATTTACCAAAATTATTGAAAAAAACTTGCAAAATCTGTTTGGTCATTGACAAAGCCTCAACGATATCTTCCAAGCCAGTTCTTATACTGTACTTAAAAGTCAAGGATCCAGTTTTCTCACCAACAATTTTTCTTGAGCTAGTAGCATTGGGGGGAAAAGATGCAGAGACAATATGTTGTTCAGTTATGGAAAGTTTGAACAATGTTGGGTTTAATAAGAACTATCTAGAGAAACATTTAATAGAATTTTGCTCTAATGGTGCCAGTATTATGCTTGGGAGAAAATCTGGGAAAGCACTAGGACAGCCAAAGACTTTCCGAACATAATATGGCACTGCTTAAACTATAGTCCCCAACTTGTTTTAGATGATTCTGTTAGGGAAATAAAGTAAGTAAATCATTTTCAAATCTTCATTGATAAGCTATATTCTATTTTTCATCAACCCAATAAGAACCTAATTGAATTTAACAAAATTTCCAAATTTGAGATTGAAATTATAAAGATTGGTAGAGTTTTTGGATGAAGATGGGCTGCCTGTAGTTTAAGGTCAACCCTAGCTGTGTGGCATGCTTATCCAGTGCTACATCAATTTTTTTGTTCAGATAAAAAATACTCAGGTTTGGCTCCTCGTCTTGAAAATGCATATTTTTTTCACTGATTTGGCCTTGATGATTGATATCCTAACTGAAATTTCTCTTCTTTCTAATGCACTGCAAGTGAGAAATATAGACACTGTAACAGTTGAAAAACTTGTGGTAAGATCAATTAAATGATTTGAAATGCTTACAAAGGAAAAGGGTGCAAAAGAAAAAAAGATTGATGGTTTAATTATTTCAGAAACTTTTTAAAATATAATTTTTTTTTACAAAAGCATGGGACTTCTATGTAGAAGACTTTTAGAAAGCATTGTAACTAATCTGAATAAAAGATTGATGGATTGTAAACATTTAAAAACAGGTAGCCAATTTAAAGACACTGATAAATTAAAATTTCTCAATTATTTGGAACCAGATTACTGGAACATTGAATAAGTGGTAGTTCCATGGAAAGCAGCTGAAGAACAATTGGTTTGATTTGGTGAAATTTTCCATTATGAAATTAATATTAATGATTATCATGATTTCACAGAAAATTCAGAGAAATATGCAATTCCTGGCATTAAAAAGGCTAGAGATATTGTCAGGACAATTGCAGTCAGTTCAGCAGAAGTGGAAAAGGGTTTCTTGCAAATGAACAAAATATGTTCAGACAGCAGAAGTCACCCAATGGTTTCCAAGGTAACAAACCTACTGACTATCAATCCAATAGAGGTAATCCTACCTCTGCAAGAATGGGACCCTGTTCCTATAGTAAAAAAATAGTATTTCCTGTCGTAAAAAAACAGCAGATGATGCTTATGTCAAACAAAACTACAAATAAGTATGCCAATAAAAAAGCAATTTGGCAATACTTTAAACAACAGTTTTCTTGTTTTTTCTAAAGTTTTATGTTATGTAATAGTTTTTGATTAATATTTTAAAACTGTACAATCTAGTTTTGTGTACTTTATTATCCAAATTCATATACACAAACAAAAATTCAGATTTGGTATTTCATGCTTTCATTTATAATAGATGTTATCTAATTCTATTTTTTGTAATTAGATATGAAAAACAATATTATTCCCTCTTTCTAAATGAATTAATGAACAATGATATTGGCAGTTGCCATATTTTTCATTCAGTTCTGATTTTACATACTAAAAATACCTAATTATGTTTTGTCAATTTTTTAAATAATTATTTCTAAGTATTTAAATATACCATGGCTAATATACAGTTGAGTATTTTCTTGACATAACTTCTGTATGTTATATCTTTATTAATAATGTGACAATTCCAAATTGGGAGTTGTATTATAGTGCAGCCTCTTTAGTATGGTTGAAAGAATGGGTGAATTTAATCAATAAGAGAATATTATTCTTAGAAGGCGAAGATTTGTGGAGGGGGTGGCATGCTTTTTTATGGGATGTAGGGAAAACTAGCCAGGAATATTTTTACAGACACCTAATCAGAGACTCATTATTAACTAATTGGAAGAAAATACGGAAGAAACACTATTTAAAAATACCAATTTGGATTTCAACAATGGAGGCGATGATTCATCCAAACAATCTGTATATCACTAAAATGATTGAATATAAGGATCTTTTGGATACACAAGGAAATTTGAAATTGGGGCAAGAACTTCAAGAGCGGGGACTAAAAACTGGGCATATTTTCAAATTCAAAGTAGATATAAACAGGATAAGAAAGAATTTGGAATTAACAATAAAACTCAGCATTAGATAATAATTTTATTAGGATCAGGCAAAAAAAATATAACAAAATTTTATAATTATTTATTAGAAATAGAATTAAGAAGAATTTATAAAAGGGAACATGATTGCCTGGAGTAGGAAATATAGGAAGTAGCATCACCATTAACAGAATGGGAAAAGGTCTGGGGTAAAATAGTAAAAATTACAAAATCAGAGCATACAAAGAAAATGCCTATGTTTTATAGCATGGTATCTTCCTCTTTCGAGATTAGCGAAGATGCACCCAATATGAGTCCAAAATTGCTGGAAATGCAAAAAAAAAAAAAAGAGGGAACTGTTTTTTCCATATGTGGTGGTCCTGTACAGAAAGCTCAAAATTATTGGCAGAAAATTAGAAATTGGCTGGAAGAAATGACAAGAGAACAGATCAAATTCAAACCAGAATCTGTTTCCTGTTAGGGATCTTTGATAAACAAATATCAAAAAAAGTGAAATATATAATAATACACATTTCGACAGCGGCCAGATTGGCTTTTGCACAATGTTGGAAAAAGCCTCATGTTCCATCAGAGGAGATGATTATTCACAAAATTTCAAATTGTGCAGAAATGGACAAATTAACTTTGGGCATGAAAAAATAAAGACACTTCAACATACTGCAACAACTGGAATCGCTGGGTACAAATGGATAGACGCAAAGATAGACTTCACACTAAAGGCAAAAGAGGATAGGATAAATCTACAGTAGTGATACACAGATATATGTAAGGATTAGATGTGTGGTATGGGCATAAAATAAAGATAAAAAAGAGGTCTTACAAACTGTTGAAGATGAGAATGTTTTTAATTGTTTTCTATTTTTTTCTTTCTATTCTCTTCTCCCTTTCTTCTTTCTCTCTCTTTCATTTATGTATGTGTTGTTGGTTTGTTTTAATTGTAAAATCAACAAAATTTATTTGAAAAATAATGTGACAATTTGCCAGTTATTTACTTCTATTAAATTTAATTCAGCTATCTAATTCAATTCTAATTATTTTTTCAATTTAATTCAGCTATCTAATTCAATTTCCAATTAAAATGTGTGTATGTGTGTGTAAATAATCTGTGAATAAATTAATTCAGTGATCATCTTTAATTATCATAGGATCTGAATATTTGTGCTGGTCCTCCCATTTTGTGCTAATGCCATTATAATAAAAAGAAATAAAGAACATGAAAGGGGACACCCATACTTGAGGTCTCTATTAATTTGAAAGATGGATATTAACAATAAAAAAGCAATAATTCATATTCATTACCATATTATCATATGAAACTTATCAGAAATTATAAGCTAAAGAAGGAATCCTTCAAACCTTTGCACATCTTAGGAATTTCTCATGACTGGACAGTGCTTTTACAACAACATTGAAATGGTGCTTACTTGTTTTGTAAATAAAATATTGAATGAAAGGATGGTCTCTATCTGTTATAAATAATGACTGAAAAAAATGAAGAAAAACCATGCACGGACTGTTTCCTTTTCATTGAAATATTTGTATGAAAGACTCAGACAGATGCAGTAACTTTTCCAAGCTCTGCATTGCTAAGATATTTTTCTTCATTATTTCTTTAAGATACTATTTTCAATACCTGTGAGTGTTATGACTGATAAAATAGAGACAAATAGAATAACATTTAAAATCCCTTATCCCATAAACACTAAATTAAAAAGATGGACAAGGAAACTGTTTTAGAACTAGAATTCTTGGATCATAATCAAATGTCCCAATAATGAAACTGTACATGGAAGTTAAGCTAGTGAAAATGGTTTTGTATAAAAAGAAAAGGACACAGTGTACATTTCCAAAAGTCTGGCACAAGAAGAATAAGGAAATCAAGTTAACAACACTCATGGGACTTGCTTGTACATGAAATGTTTTATTCCACATAAAAATAGGAAGAGTTAGGGCAGCCTTTTTGAAAATGGAAACTAGTCATACATCACATACCATACAGTGACCTGCTAGCTTGGGCCGAAACACTGATGGGAATGGTTGATTCAATAGGTTTTTTTTTCAGAACTGCAAGTTCTCTTATCATATGATTTCTTATGTAATACAAAGGCACATAGGGAATCTATAAATTTGGGATACTAACATTTTGTAGAAATGAAACTATATGTTGGATAGAAAAAGGAAGGGGAAACATATATAAGTGAATGCAAACAGACTGTGTCTATTGACCAGAAAAAAATTGACTTTTTGAAAGAATTTTATTGTTCTTAGCAATTAATACGCCTCATTCATTCATTACCCACAATATAAAAGAGCAACATTTTAGAATGTTTAGAAAGACATTTTAGAATGTCTTTCTTCTCTTTTTTGTTCATTATTCTGTTCATCATTCTCAATATTTTCCACTGCACACGTGTTGTATTTGTACACTCTCTTCCCTTGGATATTGGCATGCAAATTATATGATAAGCAAATTGAGAACTGAGAATTGAGAAATGAGAAATGAGCTTGCATTTTGAGATGATCCTATTGCCCCCATCCAGACTACTTTTCAACCAATTGGGAAAAACAATTGGTCCATCCAAGCCACAGGACTCCCCAAAATATCAATAGATTTTGAAGACAGCATAACATTAATTAGAAATTAATCCTTGTATTGCTTGGGGTAGGCCACTGCAGAATAGAAAATGGGAAAAAATGGATTGGGAGAAACAGTTCTGGAGTCTATGTAGGTGTCAAAATGAGCAAGATTGCAGGCACAATTTTGTCATGCCAACCTGCTGCCTTTTACATATGTTCATAAGTACACAAATGGGTCACAGCTCTCATTGTGATACTGAGTGAACTACTGCTAGTAGTGTATATGATTATCAATACTGCACTGTTTTTATTCATAGCAAAGATTATTTCAGAGTGACAAAAGGAAGAGGGGAAAAGCATTCATTTTTAAAATCTTCCTTTGTGGCTCTCATTTCTCTCACACTTAAGAACTATTTTCCTTCACTTAATAATGGGGAAGAATATGATGCATTGCTATTTTGCTGTAGGTGTAAGCTGGTGCTAGTTGATTGGAAAATGTTTGAAGATAAAAGAGATTTAAATGTTGTGATCTCATCATGGCAACTTTGCTTTGCTACTTTCTGGCTTCAGAGTTCCAATCCTGTAAAGAACCAGCCTAAGAGGCCTCGGAAGAACTTTGACCTGGGATGATCACATTCTCTGCTTTGGCTGTAAAGTCAAAAAGCCCATAAACTCCTGAAATGTCTGGCATTAGCTCAAAGGAATTCATTCTTAAACAGACTTCCACTACAGATGATTGCTAGATGTGTTGTACCCAGTGTATGACAGTGGAGTAAAAAAAAAAAAGTCCATCACTTCTTATTTTTATTCATTTATTTATTTGATTTTTATAGCTGCCCAGCTGAACAATTGAGTCTGGGCAGAATACTTCTTTCCCATCTGTTGATATTGAGTTGGCATTGCCTTTTTCTTAATTAAGAATTTCTTAATTCTTAATTTTTAAAATATTGAACTGCAGATTGGCTAGCTTCAAGGAATTCCTTCATTTTAGTTAAGCTTTGATAAAATCACACCATGGAAACAGACTGGCAAATTGAAGGACTTTGAAATATCAAATAGAATCAAATCAAGCCTGTATTTTGTAGCTGTTTGAAGTGCTTCACAGGTTCAATGGTTTTTCTATTGCTTCTGAGGTTAAAGATCATAAATGATTTCACAGCTTCAATTCAGAAGATAGCTGGGGTAGCTGAATGATGGGATGGACTTTGTGACATGAGCAGCCAGTTATTTCTATATACATTAACAAACAAGATAATATGCTGCAAAGAAAAACCATATGTTCACCTCATTGTTTTGGAGAAAGCAGGATTCATGAGAGTTACCCTATTCTAATTTGTCCTCCAGTTCAAAATAACCAGATCATGTCCATTGTTTCAGGGATGAGACACAGACATAATTACAGATTACTTAAAAAATAAAACACCACTACCACTTTGTGGATATTAATTTTATTGCAAAGATATTTCCAGAAAATTTGGAATTATTGAAGTATCATTGTGCTTGTACTGCAACTCTTACAATGTATATTAAAATATATGTTTTGAAGATGGCGGTGCCCAACTAGGAAGGTGAGGCTCCCTCTTCCGCTGGTCAATAGATCACCAGTGGTGCTCTCACTGTTTTCCTACCCGATTAAAGTATATAATCGATCAAAAATAGATTTACAGATCATCCCTGATCAAAGTAACTCTGTTAAGTTGCTGCCTACATCAATTATCACCACAAACTGATTGATCCCGTGACTGAGGGCCAGATCCTGGACTGCTGAGCATCCATAAAATCCGCTGCCTAAACAGCCACCTACACCAGTGATCACCTGTGATCGGCTGATCCCATGACGTAGGTCCTGATCTCAGAGCGCAGGTTTTACCAAAAAGTGCTAAAATGTAGAGCCCATTGGGTGTTGTAGTGCTACAAGCAATATATAATCAATGGCAGAGCTCCAACTGCTGTTTTCTTTTTAATGGCTGAGCATCTTCCCTGCCTTTTCCGGAGCCCTACTGATTCATTTAGCAGCCTAATCGCTAATGATTGAAGACAAGAAGTTCCGTGAGAAGACAGACATGGATCTCTAAGATCACTAACTGAAGATCTAAAGTAACAAGAGAAGAGTAACCTTCTGCCAAAAGACGTTCATCTACATTTTCAGCCTAATATATGCTCTCTTTCTATACCCCCACAGAAGCCATCCAAACAAAATCTTCTCCTCTTTCTGCCCTACACCGCCATTGTTCTCTTCTTGTCCTAATTTTTTTCTCAATATCACTCTGTTTAATTGATTAACTGATCTTAACTAATTGATCAATTAATTCTACAATTATTTATCATTAGTGATTAATAGATTATTATAATTATTAGTGACTAATGGTTATTGTTTAGTTTGATTAACTGTTTTGAATATTAGTATGATTAGAATGTTTAGTGTAAATTAGTGATTAGTGCAATTAATTGACTAGTGTGTTTATTGATTAGTGTAATGAATTATTAGGATGATTATTGATTAGTTAAATGAATTGACTAGTGTGATTAGAATAATTGACTGTTTGGTGTGATATTGCTTTATTGATTACCATAATATCTTGTTTGATTGAACAACCCAATCAACAAATCATCTCAACAAACCCACCATGCCAGGAAAACAATCCAAAGTCAAACCACAACCTAAAAAGAAAGAAATCCCTACTAAAGAACCACAAGACTTTTGCTTTTGCCTTATATATAAAGAGACTTTAAAGGAGAATGAAGATTACATCAAATGTTCTCTTTATGACAACTACGTTCACCATAATTTCTTAGGATTACGGAAGCAAATGGCTCTATTTCTAAAATCATCCATCAATGCTTTTCCATATTTCTGCCCACTGTGTAGAGCCAAACTAAACATATACATTGCCCTGTTTGAAAGAGTTGATACCATAGAAACATGTATAACATCCTTTAACATCATTCTGGCATCCCTGGATTCTATACAAGCAAGATTAACCTTAAAAAAAAAGACACAACACAAAAAAATGAACATCAAACATCTACAAACCATATCTCTACACAACCGCAACCAAAACCCAATCCACAAAAAAACCCACAAATCCTACAAATATTGATATCCCCATCCTCATCAAAGAAGCCATTGAGCATGAACAGAAGTGACCAAATGCCATCTTATTTGGTCTAGAGGTCAACGACAATGATGACATCACTAACGTCTGCAACATCATCAGAGACTATCAAGCGTCAACCATCTCCCCTGATGAAATACTTGGTATTTCCCACGTCAGTCCAGAGCTCAAAAACAAAGATGGCTTGATGGCTGCACACCTCTGCAGGGTCATTTGCAAAAATGAATCCAACAAACGTAAATTCATTTTCTCAATAAATTAATTTGTAAAGAGCAACAACCATAAGAACCTTCGTTCTTGTCCTGATCTTACCTTATAGCAATGTATACGATCCCATGAATTACGCATTGAGCTCAAAAGACTACATGAATTAGGTAACACTAATCTATAGATTGATTACTGTACAGATTGTATCAAAAGCAAGAGCCACAATCTATGTCCCCATAACCATCACCCAAATATCAAACATTAGGGATGCACGCCCCTTACTTCCTCCAGACCCACTACTTCATATCTTAAATGCAAACTACTCAATGCAAGAAGCCTCGCAAATAATATGTATGAATTCCTCATCNATGTTTATCAGTCTGATCGTGAAATCCATAGAGGAGGTGGAGTTGCTATATTCTATAAAAAGTCTGTAAATCTAAAAGAGATTCAAAGTATACAAGAGCTTGCTCATCCTGAGACCATCGTCTGTGAACTGTCCTTAAATACATCAATCCGCTTCTTACTATGCTATTGAACCCCTGACTATGATATAATTCACGCAAACAAGCTAACTTCACTACTGATGTGGGCTGCCTCTTGCCCATACTCTCTTATTTTTCTTGGTGACTTCAAATTACCTCTTATAAATTAGACACTAAATGAATGTACATACATCCAAACCCATTCATGCAACCCTGTACAATTCCATTACCACACTGGGACTGGATCAATTTGTATATAACAACGCTAGACTAAACAACTGCCTCAACCTCATCTTCTGCAACAGCTCAAACTCAATTTAAGACTTACAAATACAGGAACCATTTTCCAACAGTGACCACAGCATGATTGACTTTTGTCTACATTTACACCATCTCAAAGAGGATCATAATGATGGTTCTCCAAAATATAATTAAAAAAAAGCCAATTATGAACTCATAGCTGCTGACTTATCATCTCTTGATTGGCACATCCTGTTCTCTGGCTGTAATAATACAGAAGAACATTATAACGCTTTCTTGCTTGAACTCGAAAAAGTCATTAAACTATATGCTCCTTTAATAACTCCCCCCAAAAAAACAATTTACCCAAAATAATAAGAAAACTCCAATCTAAAAAAAATCCTTATGGTGTAAAAACAAAACTAAATACGTAGCTAACTTTAAAATCCAATACACCTTATGCCAACAGATAAAGGCAGAATGCACCAATTACCATTGCAAGCAAGAGGAAAAATTTATATGCATAAAATCCACCCGCACCTTCTATAACTTTGTAAACACCAAACTAAAGACTCAAAAACCATCCTACTCCTAAAAGAACCTAATGGCAAAGACTATCAGCATGAAGCTGTTTGTTATTCCCCTGTTGGAGTCAGATTTCAAGGGGGAGGCTGAGCAGCTGACTGGGAGTGGGACTATGGCTCTGTTGACTGAGGAAGAAACTGGGGAAGAGCAAAATCCAGCTAGGTAGAGCAGGGGAGAGATAGAGCAATTCAGAGGGAATTCAGAGGAAGAGTCAGAGATACCACCCTCTTCATCCTAGAGCACACAGGGAGGAATGGAGAAGGGAGCAATGTGGGTTGTGTAGCTGCAGCTGGGAGCACAGTGTTTAAAAAGGGAAACTATGCACAGCAATGTTGTTGGAAGCAAATCATGAGTTATCTGTTATTGTCGAGGCTCATCTGGGTTTCTGGCATCTTTCCAAGGTGTGTTTTTTGTTGGCCTTTCAAGTCTGCAATTCCTTATTCTGACCGGTCAAGTTAATTGTTGCAGTGTGGTTTGTGTGGATTTTTATTTACAGTTTGTATGTACTTTGTTTTTGGACTGAATTTCCTCTCCTTAAAGACTGTTTTTTCTCCATCCAAAGGTAATCTGGACATCAGGGGCAAAGTTGGAGGTATTAAAGGGACTCTTCTTACTTATGTGACTGTATTGCCTTTGTGCCATGCCTCGGGTCATCACACCGTTAAGGCAAACTTTTTCAACATGTTCTTCAGTTCAGATTTTGTAATGGCTCATGCCCCACATTTCCTTATCATACCACAACTAACTGCAATGATCTACTACATATTGACTTTACTGAAGATAATGTAGAAAATGCACTACGTCACCTAAAACCATCCTTATCTATTGGCCCTGATGGCTTCTGTGCATACTTCTTAAAAAAAGCTTTCCACTGTCATAGCAGAACCCCCTAAGCATAATATATGAGATATCATTCAGAACCAGCTCCTTGCCAAACTTATTATCTTTAGCAATGGTCATCCCTATCTTCAAAAAAGGTAACCCTGCCTGGTTGAAAACTACAGACCAATCTCATTGTGTTGTGTCACATGCAAAGTTATGGAATCAATTATTAATCTTAAATTGGAGACTGGATTGGCTCTTGGAATATTCGAAAAACTCTAATAAAAAATAGGGGGAAAAAGGTGAAGACTTTGTACAATGGAGAGTGCCACCTTTTGACAAAACTTAAGCCTCAACACAAAAGGAAAAGCATCCTGTTTCTTGAAGACTTGTTGGATTATAACAAAAGAAAATATTGAAACAAATTAAGACATCTTAGTAAAGTGATAAAGCTGAATCAGAACAAAGAAAGAAAGCAAGGGAAAGGACTGATACTTTTTGGTATAGGACCTGGTTGGAAACAATTGAGAACGTTTAGAAAACTTTTGAAGAGAAAGAAGGAAAGTAAAAGTGTTTTTTCGGACTTTAATGATTATAATAATTAAAGTTGTGTAATTGATAACTTCGGAAATTAAAAAATGGAAACTTAAAAATTGATGAGAGAATTACTTGGCAGGAAGAGGCGAATCACTTTGTTCTGTGTTAAAGAAATGGAAAGGAGTTTGAAGAACAAAAAGAAAGAACTTCAGAGCAGGAGGAGCCGGCTAAAGGAGAAGCAAGAACACTACAAAGATGAGGGGAAAAAGAAAGGCTAAAAAGTTGAGATTTAGGAAGGTAATCAAAAAGGGAATACTGTGAAAATCAGGAAAGGTAGAAAAGGTGCAGCATGAAAAGGGGAAAGGAAGATATCAGAAAGAGGGATATAAACTGGAATGAGAAAAGATATGGGGAAAAGAGGGGGAGGAGAGACAGCAAGAAAACAGGTGCAGGAAATAAAGAAACATGGAAATAGTAAAATGATAAAAAGAAAATTTTTTTTTAGAGGTAGTGGTTGGTGAATTAAAAAGGAGATTCTGCAGGGTGACAAGGGGTAACAAGAATATTTGCAATTAAAAATATTTAGAAAATAGGGGTAATATAGATTATTAAGGAGGAATAGATACTGATAACTCTTATTAGATTAATATTCATTTTTATTTTTTCTTTAAAAGAAAAGTTTAAGGTTTATTGAAGAAATTGTAGTAATTGAAATGAATGTGAAGATGTTTAAAAATGAGGTCAATATCAGTAACCAGGAATTAAATAGTCAATTTTCTCTTTTACCTTTTTGAAATTAGAAATTAAAATTAAGGGGGGGAAAATATATTGTGGAATCCAAATGAAAAGATGTAATGATTATTATTGTAACTACTTAAAAATAAAAGTTTATTGGGATTAGATGAGGAAATAAAGGTATATTTTAACCACTTTAGGTGTCACACTCAAGCAGTAAAAGGGGGGAAACCTAAGTTTGTTTCTTTTTCTCTTGTGTTAAAACTTGTATTAATCTAGAATTTTATAGAAAGAATGTATGATAAAAAAAATATGACAGATTAAAGAACTATTTTAATTATAAGCTACCATATATACTCGCATATAAGCCGACTTTAGAACGCTTTTTTTTTTCCAAATTTGGGGGTCGGCTTATACGTGCATAAATCTGATTATGGGTGGCCGTGCCTCGATTTGCGCCGGAGCAGTGACTTAGTGTGGCGGCTTCCGCGATGAAGAGTCTTGGCTCTTGCACTCCTTGTCAGCTGGCCCTGAAGCAGCCCTCGCCTCAAGTAAAACAGTGCATGAAGTCGGGCAGCAACTTAGCATGGTGGCTTCCCGCGATGAGAGTCTTGGCTCTCGCACTCCCTGTCAGCTGGCCCTTAGCAGACCTTGCCTCAAGTAAAATGTGCGCGAAATCGGCCATTTTTCTCCCTGGATGGACGATGAGCCACAACTTTTGCCCCGCCGCCTTTTCCCTCTGGCTTCACTTCTGCTGTTCAGGGAAGTCGCACCCAGCCTTGTCCTCACGAATCTTTCTGAAGTGAGCCTTGACAGTGAGATCAGGGTTGAACACCAATGGTATTTGGGGGTCGGCTTATATCGAGTTTTTGCAAAATTCCTCATTTTTTGGGGCAGTATTTTAAGGGTCGGCTTATATGCGAGATCGGCTTATATGCGAGTATATACGGTAAATACAGACTATTAAAAGGAAGGAGAAACACTGGTGACTTTTTTATGAGGCAACATATATTGTTTATTTTTACTCTTAAAAATAAATATTAAAGGATTATATTTGAAATAATTGAAATGAATGAAAAGGATGTTTGGATTGAGATTAATGTAAGAGATTAGAATTAATTTTGCTTGTTTTTCTCTTTCTGAAAATTTGAGAATGGAAAAGGTAAATAACAGATTAAGTATGCATATATGAATGTATAATTATTGTCATATTTGTATGTAAAAGTGATGATTCAGAAATATGTTATCAACTAAAAACAGCCTTTTATTTTTATGTGAAAAATTGAATGGAACTTGTTTTTTTTAAAAAAAGATTTTAATTTAATAGTTGTTTGTCATGTATCACGAGTCAATAGGCTTTGCAGAAGTCTATGTAAATTACATTCTTATTGCTTTGCCCTGGTCAAGTTATGTAGTCCATATGTTTTTGCAGTATAGAAGTTTGCAAATTGCAGGACAATTTTTTTCTGAAACCAAATTGTTTGTGTTGGAGAATAGGTTATTTGACTAGGTGGAAGGTAATGCATT